>PVJS01001041.1:84643-107013 GCA_004027185.1 Glis glis | reverse complement strand
CCCGGCCCAGGTGGCTCTGGGGCCGGCGGTGTGGCGCGCGCGGGGACGCCTGGGGGTGTCCGGTACCTGGCGCGGGGGCGGCCCGGCCCAGGTGGCTCTGGGGCCGGCGGTGTGGCGCTCGCGGGGACGCCTGGGGGTGTCCGGTACCTGGTGCGGGGGCGAATTTCTTTTTTTTTTAACGTGCTTTTATTGGTGCATTGGAGTCTTACATTGCAATGAATATCTATTTGATATTAAGATATATGCACACAGCTCTTAGTGCCCCCCCGCCTCCCCCCACCCATATGAAGTACTTAGAATGGTGTTAGTATATTTTCACATGTACATATTGTTTATGATAGTAATTCCATTAATTCACTTCTTTCTTGCTCTCCCCCTTCCCTTGTACCACTTCCCGTGTTCTGATGAGCACTTAGATGTTTCCATACCTTGCCTATTGTGAATAATGTTGCAGTAGAGATGGGAGTGCAGATGAATTCCCAGGTGCAGATTTCATTTCTTTGTGTCTATACCCAGAAGACTGATGGCTGGACTGTATTATAGTTCTATTTTAATTTTTGAAGATCTTCCATACTCTTCCAGAACGGCTGCAGCAATTACAATCCCGCCAACCGTGTACGAAGGGTTCCTTTCTCAACACCCTCACCAACACTTCTCTCTCTCTCTCTTTAATATAATATGATAGTAGGTATGAGGTAATAGATGACTGTGGTATTAATTTACACTTCCCTGATGATTAGCAGTGTCGAGTACTTTTTCATATGTCTGTTGGGCATTTATATGTATTCATTGGGAAAAAGATCTATGCAAATCCTTTGCCCATTTTAATTAGGTTAATTTTTTTTTTTGCTATTGAGTTGTTTGAGGTTCTTCTGTATTATGAATATTAACTATCAGGTATATGATTTATAAATATTTTCTCCCCATATGAAAGTTGCATTTTTATTTTGTTGATTATTTCCTTTGCTGTGCTGAAATTTCTGGTGAATATACGCTGTGAAAATAGTCTTGATCAGAGATAGCAAAATCATGCATTAAAAATTCGACTTAGGAATTTGTGATTTTTAATATAGATCAGGATTTTTTGTATAATATAGTTAACTCTTGATATCATCTATCAATGTTCAAATAAAATCTTCCAATTGATGGACAGCAAAAATATTAAGATGATGTGATAAAGAGCTAAAAGAATCACCAATTCTCCTGCAGTCGAGAATTTGCTTTTGTGCCCAAAGAATACTTGAGGGTATACATAGAAGTACAAAATTACAGTTGTAAGTTAGAGTTCATGCAAGAAATTATTTTTCTTGCCAAAGTATTGGTATATTAGTAATCCAACAACCCTAAAAATTAATGTTTTTGAAGTTGATGCCATAACAAAAAACTGAAAGTTTTAGATTAATAAAATAGGCTTATATTTTCACCTGGTATTTGGAATAGTAGCATATACCATATGTTCATTATATTTCTGACATTGCAGTTTTAGGAAAACAAACATATGTTCAACACAATTTACGGACCATATACTGCCCTAAGTACTAAATGCTGATTATATGAACAACATCAATAGTACAACAATTCCACAGTGCTTATTACCCGCCATGAACTGCCTGTAGCCACTTAGGGCAAGTATGTCCTATAATTTCCCATTACTCTTTCCTGCAGTTGACCCCTGAATCTTCTCTTTATAAATGAAGAGCCTGAGGCACAGAGAAGGTAAGCAATTTGTGGGAGATAATTTACATGTAATGGAATCAAATTAAAATTCAAAGAGTCTTCTTTAACACACTCTTTCTCGTCCCTCTTCAGGAAAACATGGGGATGTATATCCTTACAAGGACCTGGCAAAGTAGAATTAATAAACACAAGGATGAATGAAATGTGGCAACTGCTGCTAGTGAACCTTACTCAAGTTTCCCTGTGGGTGCCTAGGAAGTGTAAAAGTAGGAAAGACTTTACAGAGAAAAAATTCTTGAAATAGGTTTGCAACGATGGATCAAGTATACTAAAGAGACATGGAGAAGTGCACTCCATGATGTGAACAGAGAAAGGAGGTTCACAGTAAACAAATATGTAAAATGTTATAAAATGTTAGCACTGGGGAAAGCAGATGGGTCTTCATGCCCAACCACTCTGGCTACGGGAGATTTTCAAAGGGATTTGTACCAAAATTATTTATTTACTGTATCTAGAACCCTTTTTCTGAACAAAAGTTTGACATATGAGATAACTATACTGTACCCTTCAGACAGACTTTCTCACTAGGGATAACAACTCTTTGACATGTACCATATCTTATTATTCCATTTTATAAATAAGAAAAAGACAGATTTGAAAGTTTGTTCATTTCTCAAGAGCACAGAGCTTCTGATCTGACTCTCACTAAACTTGTGCTGTTCACCTCTTTGCCATGTGGTGTGTATGTGTGTGTGTGTGTGTGTGTGTGTGTGTGTGTGTGTATGTGTGAATGCAAAGGTTGTGTATTTAGTCCTCTCACTGTGTCTTAAAGCAAATCAAAGGAATCCCCTCTCCCCACCTAAGTAGTTTTATGGTTCAGGGATCAACAAACAATAGGCTGTGGGTCAACTCTGGACAGTCTTCTGTTTTCACACTTTAGAAAAAACCTCATTCTTTCACAGGAGACCCATGGCCGCTTCCACATTACAAAAGCAGAATTAAGTGGTTGCCCCAGACACTGTCTGGCTCCCAAAGTCTAAAAGATTATCTGACTCTGCAGAAGATATTTGTTCACCTCTAATTAGTAGTTGCCTGATAGATTTAAGGAAGGGATGCTATAAAAATGTTTTGATGGAGAAGAGGGAGACTGTTGCCATATAGCATTGATAAATAGGAAGCAACACAGGGAGAATGGGATTCATAGAACCATATGCGTGAAGCAAGGGAACTGGGAAGGACAGAACACCAGGGGAAGGTGAACGGATGCTGGTCCACCAGCCACTCACAGGAATATCTCCAACAGGCCATGTTGTCTGCTGACCTTTAATCTACTGAATTTAATGGAGACTCTGATGTGAATGTGTTGACCAGCTCTGTATCTGCAGACTCATGAAGTCCTTCTACAAGACCCTACGGTCGTCATCATGTAATGAGATTCATCTATTCCTTTAGATTTTAAGTGTAGAGAGGAAGGCCCCCATTCTACTAAGGACCTGATTATTTTCCAGTATTAAATGTTTTTAAGTAAAAAGCTGGGCATGGTGGCACACGCCTGTAATCCCAGTACTTGGGAGGCTGAGACAGGAAGATTGCAGGTTCAAAGTCTGCCTCAACAACTTAGTAAGGCTCTCCCTCTCAGCAATATAGTGAGACCCTGTTTCCAAATAAAAATAAAATAGGTCTGGGGGTATAGCTTGGAGGTACCAAGCCCTTTGGTTCAATCTGCAGCAACACACACACACACACACACACACACACACACACACAAATAAAGTGGACTTGTCTGAAAAACATTTCCTGTGGATCACTCTCCATTATTAACACGGTCACCTCTAGTCCTGAATTGGTGTGGCAGTCACCTTTAGAAGTACCTCTAAAGGTGAAAGCCCACTTAGAACATTGGTTTGCCCTATTGCAGTCTATGTATGTCCTGGAACTTAAATGTTCCCAGCTTCAGATAATACATCTGCATGCGCATACAACCCACACGTACCAAGACGCTCACAGGAATGTTTAGCATCCTGCATGATTGGCACTTTTCTAGTGAATTAACAAAAGCAGCAAAAATTGCGAGTCGATGATACAGTTGCTTCCCACATCGCTTCCCAGCCTTCCCCTCGGCCACTAGCTCTCAAGACATGAAAGAGGAAAAGGTACTTTTAATTTGAAAAGTGGCCCATAAAGTTCATGTGGGAAGAAGGGAGAATTTGCCAAAGTGATTAAGTCCATGTGTGAAGGACTAAGCAAAACCTTCAGGCGTCCTGTCACACATTATTTTCACTTTTTTTTCTAATTTACACAACCATGTGGGTGGTCACATGTCTATTTGTTTTCCTTGTTTTTCAACAAGTGAAACTAGAGGTTGAGGAGGGGAGGTGAGAGGGGCATGTTTTTAACTCATAGGAGTCACAGTTTTATGACTTTCAGATTGAGCCTATGTGCAATTTAACAAGTTCTCTCATTAGCTGAGCCCAGAAACAGATGGGGGTTGTGCCTGTGTGGTTACTTTTGTGCAGTTTTGGTATTTGAGAACATTTTTATCTTTCATTCTGCTTACACAATATTACACTCTCACTTAGACATTCGGCATCATAGGACAGTGTCACAAGACCAATCTTTACATAAGATTTTCAGAAAGAAGAGAGAGAGCAGAATCCTTACCATGTTGAAGCTAAAACTATTGTTTCTAAAAGAGTATCCACATAACTTTTTTGTTCTATTATTGTGGTGCTGAGGATCAAACGCAGAGCCTCACACATGCTGAGCAGGCGTTCTACCACTGAGCGACATCCCCAGCCCCCAGGTCACTGTCTCGAATTATATTATTCAAGAAAAGGCAAGTATATCCAGGCATGGTGGTGCATGCTTGTAATTCCAGTATGTAGGAGGCTTAGACAAGGAGGATCGCAGGTTCCAGGCCAGCCTCAGCAACTTAGAGAGGCCCTCAGCAACTTAATGAGATGCTGTTTCCAAAGAAAAAAATAAAATAGGGCTGGTGGTGTAGCTCAGAAGTAGAATGCCCATGGGTTCAATCCCCAGTGCCACAAAAAAAGAAAGAAAAGGCAATATTAAGCTGTATATAATGAATGGTCTTGCATTGTACATGCAAGAGTTAATAATAAACATTTTGTGGAAGAAAAATTTGAGCAGCTAATCCCTCTTCAATGTCTCTGCTAAACTATGAAGTATTTAGTAAAAGAAAGTGGATCTAAGAACTCTGCAATTGCAACACAAAGTACAGTCAATTCTTAATAATCTCGCATTGAAAGTCAGTATGTTTCTCATTTTAAAGATCATATTTTGGTAGAATTTTTACATGACTTTAATAATTCATGCTGGCAAGGAACTCCAATTAAGGATCTACACCATTTCATTCAGCTCAATTTCACTTTCACATGTATGTAAAAAAGAATAAAGGAGGATAGAAGAAACCATCCAAGAATGAAAGCCTGATCCCCACAACAGGAAACTGGTAGCATATGACCTATCTCAATGCAGTTTTTCCTCTTGCGGATAAATGATAATTTTGGACCCTGGTTGGTGGTAGTTGAGTTTATTGCAACTACTCTGTACATGGAACAGCATCATGGTCAGTTCTACCAAGAGTTCTTTTTTGCTTTATGTTATTTTTCTCTTTCATTTCTTTTTCATGTGTCATTAAAACTTCATCTATCCATACATAGATTTTAATTGTGCTTTATCTATTTCCAAACAAATTCATGTGCCTTATAAAAGGATTTCTTATGCATGTTGTATGTATTTTGATGTTCACAAATGGCACTTTGCTACATTATACTGGTTTTTAAATTTTTACTTAAAAATCAATTTTGTACATCAACCGAAATTTATAGTTATATTTTAACTGTTTTTAATGGCTCATAAAATTTAGTATACATGACCATTGTATTTAATCTGTAAATTCTCATAATGATGAATACTTAGGTTACCACTAACTTCTGCTTCCCAAATGCTGCGTGAACATCCTCATGCATTTGAGTTTATGGACCCGTGTAAGAAATTCTGTGTAATTTCCATATAAATGCATACTTTCACTAAATTCTGTCCATTGCTTTCCAGAATGACTGTATGGTTTTAGTATCCTATCAGGACTTTGTGAGGGTTTCTGTTTCCACACATGCACTTAGTGTTACCTGACACATTGATGTTTGCAAATCTGATAAATGCAACCTGGTTGAAAACAAACCAAACGAAATTTATTTTTCCCTCTTTTGATGAATAGTTATGTTGATTATCTCCAAAGGTGATGCACGCTGCTGGTAGTCCCAGTACTTGGGAGGCTAAAACAGGAGGATCACAGGTTTTCAGCCAGTCTTAGCAACTTACCAAGGCCCTTAGCAACCCAGTGAGACTTTGTTTCAAAATAAAAAATAAAAAATCAGGCTGGGGGTGGAACTCAGAGGTAGAATGACCCTGGGTTCAATTCCCAGTACCACAAATATATAAATATATAAATTATAAATAAATAAATGATGAAATAATGAAATAAAATGGGGCTAGGGTATAGTTCAGAGGTAGAATGCCCCTGAGTTCAATTCCCAGTACCAAAATAATAAATAAATAAATAAACTCTAATTTTTATGATGATTACCCAATTTATGTATTATTTTCTGTGAAACGATCATCCATAAACTTTACCTAATTTTTCTTCAGTGCGTTACTCAGTGTTCTGTGACTGTGATTTAAATCCCCGCGATGACCATCACATAAGGAGGGAGGATTTATTTTGGCTCCCAGTTTCAGAGCTTTCAGTCCATGGTCAGTGGGCATGTGACAAGGCAGAATATCATGGCAGAGAGAGCATGCAGTGGAGCAAAGCTGCTCTCCACATGGCTTCCAGGACAAAGCACAGAAAAAGAGAGAGAGAGGGTCTCAGTATCCCCTTCAAGGGCACGCCCCCAATGACCTAACTTCCTATTACTAGGCCCCGCCTCCTAAAGATTCTACAATCTCCCAATAGCACCACAGACTGGTGACAAAGCCTTCAATCCAAACTATGGCATTGGACTTTCTTATCTTGTTTGTAGTTATTGTTAATTTACAGAAGTTATCATCTTTCTAAATGTTAACATATATTAAATTTTAATGTTCTCAACATCTGTCATCAATGTCCTCAAACATAAATCTAATATGGTCAAAACCCATCAGTCTTCTTTTAAATGATAGCTAGAACATTTTGCCTTAGGAATTCTTTCCCCGCCCCATAGTTATAGACAGATTTGTTTGTGTGTATCCATAAACACAACACACACACCACACACACAAATATTTCATTGTACTACTTTACACATTTAAGATTCAGTTATTTGGATTCTACCTTTGATCTGAGATATGAATTCAACTTTATTTTTTTAGTTAGTAGGTTATTTTTCCCAAGATAATTATACAACTTATCTTTGTCCATCTTTTGCTCACTGATTTATGATGTTATCTCTACCGTATATCACTTCCTCCTATACTTATGACTATGGGTATCATCTCCCAATTATTTTTCATTAGTCTATATATCTTCTTTTACTTTTATCATCATACTACTTTATTTTTTACTGAAGTATAGAAAACATGCAAAATGTACTTAAAACATGAGAGTTCAACTCAATGATCAATCCTGATTAAGAAATAAAACATTAGCCTTCCCATCGATATGCCATGCCTCCTGCCCCAAAATAATGACTCTTCTGATCCTATTCCAGACAGCTAGACTATTATGGAATTATTAAACATTTGGCAAGTTGGAGTAACTGGTTACTTTTTCACAGTTTAATTCTTCTATGGTGGAGAACATACATACATCATATGAACCACTATTTTGAAACTTGTTGCCACACGCTGTATTCCTAGCTTCGAGTCAACTTTTATAAATGTTTCGTTTGTGCTTTAAGATAATGTCTTCCACTTTTTGTCTCTCTGGTGGTTCAATCCTTTGTATGATTATGTTTCCCTTGTTCTTTCAATTTCCAGACATGTACAAAAACTCCCCATTAAATGGGCAGCATTGTCTCTTTCTCGTATCAAATCCACATAATTTTGCATGCTTTGAGGGTCTGTTATTATGTTTATACATAGTTTGAATTCTTACATCTTTCTGGCAACCTAACCTTTAATCATTATGAAATATTCATTTCTGCTAAATTTTGGTTTAAGTCTCCCATCTTATTACGGCTTTCTATTTGTTCCTTCTGTTCTGTGTTTGTTTTTACCTCTTTGGGTAGTTTATTTTGGATGGAATACACATTTTCTATTCTTCTATTATTAATCTCATATTGCTTTATGGTTACTCTAGAGATTATAATATGCATCCATATGCAAATATCCATTACCACTAAAAACAGCACCACATTTTCTCCAGGCAAATGCAAAGCTCTTAGAACGCCTTGGTCTGTGACTGCCATTCTGCTCCTGACATAGGTACTATTTTCCATGTACTTTAATTGCAGAGGTATTTTCAATCTGCAAGTCATTATTTTTAGAGCGGTCACGCTTCATTTCGATGTATGCAGGCATTTACCTTTCCTGTTGTTCCTCATTGCGCCCTCCGTTTTCCATCCAGGATTGTTTTCCTTCTGGTTGAAGGACCCCATTTTATCATTATCTTTACTGTAGATCCAATGATGATTTTCTGTTTGTTTGGAATGAAAAATACTTTAGAAAAGCTGCAAGGGCATTGGTCTCTCTCTTAGAAACCAGGATCAACCACCAACCACGATCTAATGACTTCTCTTGACCTCATCAGAATTTCTTTTTTTTTTCCCCCTTTATTTATTTATTTACATGTTTTCATTGGTGCATTGTAGTCTCACATCACAATGAATATCAGTTTGGTGTTAACATACATGCACACAGCTCTTGGTGTCCCTCCCCTCCCCCACATGTAGTACTGAGAATGATGTTGGTATACTCTCATATGTGCACATTGTTTATTATAGTAATTCCATAGATTCACTTCTTTCTTGCCCTTCCCCTTCCCTTGTACCATTTCCCTTGCAGAATTTCGACTCACACAGAATGTGAGATGCCAAGAAGGGAAGATCCCACCAAAAGGAGATGAAAAGGCTGGCTGGGTAGTGGTAGAGCACAGGCAGGAGACCTGTGGCTGCCATCCAAATGGAGACAGAATATGAGCCAAAGGTTTAATGGATATCCAGAGGTTAGGTCTGGGTCAGCACATAGAAGCCCTGAAGATCCCAGGCAGGAGGAGGCCTCACTGGGAATGCACATGGCAGATATGAGGCAGGAGACTCCAGGAACCTTCTCTTTGTGGTACAGGAGAGGCATGGTCATGCTGCCGCAGAAAGATGCACGAAACCTAGCCCGCTCCTGCCTGAGTTCAGTGCACCCGCAGAGCCCGAGTGTAACATTGCTGGGGAGGGCAGTGACCCTCTCTCTCACACAGCACGGGTAAAGACCGTTTCTGGGGGGAAGTAGAAGAATAACATCTTTCTTTTATGTTCATTTCTGAAGGCTATTTTAAATGACCAAGTTGACAATTCTTTCCTTTCATTGCTTTAAAAATATTATGCTTTGATTTTCTTGTTTCTATTGTTTTGGTATCTTAATTTTGCTTTTTTTTTGCCTCAGTAGTCCAAGTGTTTATTTTTTTTAACGTGCTTTTATTGGTGCATTGGAGTCTTAAGTAATCTATCTTAAATCTTATTGCTGTATTTGGTTTTTAACAATTTTATTACAAAGCTTAGGTATCATTTTTTCTTAAACTATCACTTTCAAATGTGTATTGTGTTTGAGTTTGTAGTTTTATAGTTTTTAATCAGTAAAATGCTCATGCTTTCTCTTCAAATGTTGCTTGTGCCAATTTCACAGATCATTTATTTCTGAGACCTCAATTACACATTATATCTTCTTGCTCTCCTTCATCTCTCTTGCCTTATCTGTTTTCCAAAATCTCCATGGATTTTCTTAATATTTTCTTCTCAAGAGTTTTGCAAGCTGGACATGGTGGCCCACACCTGTATCACCAGTACTTGGGAGGCTGAGACAGGAGGATCACAGGTTCTAGGCCAGCCTCAGCAACTTAGAGAGACTCTGAGCAACCTAGAAAGACCCTGTTTCAAATTAAAAAAATAAAATAAGGCTGGGGTTGTAGTTCAATGGCGGAATTCTCCTGGGTTCAATCCCTGGTATCACAGAAAAAAATAGTTTTGCAATTTTATATTGTTTCTTTAGCTACATCCAATAGGCTGTTAAGCTTGTCTGCCAAGTATATAATTTTTATTAATAGAACAGAAAATGCTCTTGTTAAGGTCTGGAACATTTCCACTTTGCTAAATCCAATGATCAGCTTCCAGTTATCATCCTACTGGACCTAACGTCAGCATGGCTTGTGGACAACCACCCAATGCCAACAACAAAAGACTTTCTTCATATGACCTCCTTAGCACCCCATTCCTCTGGTTTTTCTCCAAGCTGATTGGCCATTTCTAATTAGTCCCTTTTCCTGATTCGTCGGCATCCTCTTGAAAACTAACATGTAGACCCCCAAGATCTCTCTCCTTATCCTCTCCATTCACGCTGGCTTCCAAGGTGCACCCGTCTAATATGCCTTCACATCCTAAGCACTAGTGACTCCTACAATTTGATCCCCAATAAAAGCCCTCCATTGGAACTTCAGAGTCTTGGAGCTAACTGACAACTTCACCTTCCTTTGAAATGTCTAATAGGTATGTAAAATGGAAACTCCAACACCAAACTCCTGTCTTCTCCATATCTTGTCCTTCTGAAACTTTGTCTCCTCCTTGGATAGGAAAGCCATCATTTCAATTATTAAGACAAAATTTTTTCTTGACTCCTCTTTATTTTCAAACCCTACATCTGATCCTTTTAGCAAATTCTCTTTATTTTCAAAATATATTTTACTTTTTAATTTGTGGGAAAATACAACATAGAAATGAAGTACATCTCTTGCCATTTATTATATTAATCATCTTCATTATCACTAGTCAATTAACAAAAATATTGTTACTCTCAAAGATCTGAAATGAATAGGTTATTTTGTCTTGGTTTGAATATGTTCCACTATTTTAAGTAGAAATTATCCTGAGGAAGGTGAAGTTTTGTTACTGGCCAACCAGATCCCTGTCTCAATCAATTCTTCCTCATATATCCAGTGCCATCGTTTTAAGTATGAATCAGTTTAAGTTATGTACATGCTCAAAATTCCCCAACACCCTTGCACAGTAACTAAAACCCAGGTATCTTAGAGAGAGTCAACTCCCCTTACCTATCACATTCTACCCCTGCTGGAAAAGTCAAGGCCATTTGATTCTCAATGAATTTCCATTTGTTGTTCTCTCTGGATGAGTCCAGAAGATATGGTATGGGAAGCTGTTGAGATCTTCCAAGGCTGGCTCCTTCTTGCTACTCAGGTCTCCGCTAAGATGTCACTGTCCAGTTCTACCTAGCATAACCACCCATCCTAAAACAGCTGTCCACAGCTCCCACTAGTCACTATCATCATTCATATTTTATTTGTAGCATTTTTTACTATCTCATATTTGCCGGTCCTTTATTTCTTTCATTATATATTACCTGTTTTCCATCTCTAGAACATTAGATAGAAAAGAACATCCGTCATCTTATTCCATAACATAGACTTTTTCCATCACTGAAAATAATGCTTGACATATTGGAGATGTTCCTATAACATCTTACATTTGAGAATATCCACAATTACATGATCTGCTTTAACTTTGTTTAGCATATTTGCCTATACCCAAGCCAGAACCTACTCAGAATTATTTCAACCATTTCTGGAAGGTCCATATGTCTCCAATTTTTACATTCATCATGTCATTTGTTCTGATTAACTGTCATGAAACATTCCTTCGTGAGGTTCCTCCAGCTTATAAAAATGCCTGTGGTTCTTCAATGCCTGCATGATAAGTTTAGGATCTTGTTTCTTCATTAAAGCCCTTCACAGCTCTGACTGTTTATTTGCGAATAGTAAGGAATTATTGTTATTTTTTAACATGATGATAGTGTTGTGATATGGAAAAAAGGATAATGAACAATTTTCTCTTAGACATACATATTCAATTATTTACATGTGGAATTATGTGATTGTTCAGATTTGCTTCAAAATAATACAAAGGTTGTGAGTGGGGTAACAAGACTGGCCCTAAGCTGAAGATTAATCTCTTACTTTTGAAAATGTTTATCACTTTTCTTTTATTGTGCATTGTAATCATCTATCTTGACAAAGTTCAGGGTGATAGAGACATACATGCACACAGAACTCGGTGAACCCTTCCCCAGTTCCCACCTCATAATTTTCAACAATAAAAAAAGTCTTCACAGCCTACCTCCATTTAACCTAAGCAACATAATTTTTAACTATTAACCATTCTTAATTCTAGCTGGTTGGCCTTCTCCAGGTCCTCTGAAGATACACATGCATTTCCCTTTCAGTTGCAATATGTTAACCAAGCCCCATCTGGAACAAGAATCCTTCTTTGACTATTGCTGCTCATCTACAGTGTTACTCCACCCTCCTGTTAGAGAAACCTGCTCCATGCATTTGGGAGTTATTTATGTAATGCAATGAAATGGTATTTAACTCTACATTTAAGTTATGTTTTTTAAAAATTTTATATGTTATGCAATTCAATACACAATGAATTGAATTGCAAGCAACACCCTAAGAATTACCTGCTTATAAATATAACAAATACCCTTTTATTGTCACAAATAAGGAATTTAAGGTGAGAAAAATATCTCTCAAAAATAATAGTCAAGTTTCATAGAAATTCTAATATACATTTTAGATATAAAATGTATATAGGGTTTGAATTTTTTTAAAATGTAATTCTGGTGAAACTCAGCCAACTTCTGTGTTTCAGTTCTTGTCTGGAACCTTGCTAACAAGATATTGTTTTCATTATTTTCAATCACACTGAAATCTTGTTCGACTGGGGAAAAAAGTTCAAAACCATTTCTACTATGCTTATATTTTTTAAATGTTTATATTAAATGGCTATGGAGAAAATAATAATGCATGAGCAACCCTCAGACTGAAAGGAAATATTTGTAAACTCTACCTCTGATAAGGGGCTAATATTGAAAACATGTAAGAAACTCAAACCACTTAATAGCAAGAGAACAAAGAACCAGACTAAAAAATGGGGAAAATATCTGAAAGACATTATTCAAAATAGAGATACAAATGGCAGAAAAGATATGAAAAAACTGTATCACTGATCATTATGGAACCCTATGCCTCTTAGAATGGCTATTTTAAAAAGATTAATGATAGTAAGTGCTGGTGAAGATGTGGAGACCATGCTGTACTATAGGTGGTAATGTAAATTAGCAGAGCTGTTTTAGAAAATAGCATGGAAATTCCTTAAAAACCTAAAAAGAATTACTGTATCATTGAGCAATCCCATTTCTGGGTGAAATATATCCAAAAGAATTGAAATTGATATGTTTAAGAAATATTTACACTTTTGGGAGTTCATTTCAGTATTAGAATTAGGGTGCATTCAGAATAGCCAGATGTGGACACCATCTAATTGGCCATCAATGGATGAATGAATGAAGAAAATGTGGTATATATACATAACGAAATACAATTCGGCCTTAAAACTACAGGTAATTCTGTCATTTTCAACAACAAAAACGAACTGGAGGACATTATGCTAACTGAAATACGCCAAGCACAGAAAGATAACTGCTTTGTGATCTCATATTTGCAACCTAAAAAAGCTGATTGCATAAAAACAGAGTAGAAAGAAAATTACCATAGGTTAGGGGGTGGGGGAGAGATGGAGAAAGGGTATATTTTGATGAACAGGTGCAGTTTCAGTTAGACAGGAGGAATGTTTTAGTAGTGTATGCACTGTGAGGTGGCCATAGTTTATAAGGACGTATTGAATATTTCAAAACTGTTAAATTAACTTTTAATTTTCTCAACCCCCCAAAATGATACATCATGAGGTGATGGGTATGTTAATTAGCTTGATTAAATTTTGTTGATTAGGCTTACATAGATCAAAACATCACATTGTACCCATAAATAGATATGATTATTTGTCAATTAAAAATAAATTTAAAAAATAGTGCACACACAAACTCAAAAAAAAAGAGTATGATTATGGAGTTGTGTATTTTAGGAAAATAGCCACATTTTCTACCAAATTCTCATGGTATAAACTCAAGCAAAACTTAATAACTACTTAACTTAATGAAGAAAACAATTTTTTGCATTTTGTGGTTTGGCCACATGGAACATATCAGTATTTTAAAAATAAACTTAAAAAAATCAGTTAATCTCCCAGCATTCACAAATATCTGTGTATTTTGTGCTCTTTAGATTTTTTTTAACCATGTGTTTTGTGTCATATAACAATGACTAGGCATTGACTTTTGTGAACTACTTTAGGCCTAACTGCCATCTGTGCTAATTCTGCTGTTTATTTCCAGAATACAATTCACCATTGCATAATGTAGATCCTCAACATTTCCAAAATAATAATAAAAATCTTTAGCACTTTAAAATCAGAAAGTGTAAAATCTAGAAAAGAGACAGGAAAATTAACCTGTTAAAATGGACATCATAGTACCATTCCCAGATACTCTTGGTATTCAGTTTCGCAAATAATTGTGTCACGGAGGGGTGCTTCTACATATTTACAGTGCTTCAGAACCATGTGATGCACTGCCCTATCTGTGAAGACCTCCAGGTACTGTCCATCTCTAATGAAAACATACTGAATCTAGTTCTCTACACAGACAAGGGGGAAGCAGAGAACAGAGAGAAAGAGAACATGGAAGGTATTGAGGTGAGAAGATTATTGACAGAATAGGGAAAGGACCCCGGATGGTTGGATGTGGGGTTTTAATATTTTTCAAAGTACCTGCATGTCTGGAGTCTGATTTGACCTCTTGGGCTCTGTCAGTCGTTAGTCAGCCCGCTCCTGTGTAGTGCGTTTGATGAGAATTGCATTTCCTTTGGAAATTGTGACTACTCTGTTTCTAGCATGGTACATAGTGTGGTTTGATACTGACTCACAATGTCATTGCCATTGACTGACTCTGACTCCATGGCCTAGGCCTCCTCGCGTGCGTGGGGACATGCCACCAAGCAAAGTCCACAGCACATCCAGGACAGTCTCAGGACAGATGCTCGGTGGGAGAAACGACTCAGCACCCGTGGGTGTAAAACAGTGTTGAGTGACTGGTGAGAGCTCCGGGTCAGCAGGACTCTGTCAGCTGGGACAGGCAGCACCAGGAGGCCACTGTCACGGCTGGGCTCAGTTGCCGACACTATTTTCTGCCTTGACTTGATAAATGTGATCTATATAAATCCCAGATTTTGCCAACAAGCCCAGGGGCTTTCAAGAGAGCCCTACCGGATACTTTTGTTGTGAGAAAATGAGAAGTGTTTTCAAATGATCTTGTCCTTAAGGGGAAACTGATCTGATGACACCTTTTGTACATGATGTCATAGGGAGGGGACAGAAAAGAACTTCACGGAAAGATGCTTTTTTGACCATCTCTTGCCCTGCTGTTATAATGAGCTTTCTCACGGTGGCCTTACCTCCAGTATAGGTTGCTTTACAATTATCTTGGGACAACAGTTTGAACTTTGATTACCATGATTGAATTGTTTATTAATTTGATTCATATTTCCTTGGGGATTATACTTCCTTATCATTACAATGAGTTTACATGCAAGTGATTCTTTTGTAAGTGCTTATGTTTTGTGAACAAGTGGAATCTCTTGTGGTTGTTCTAGCGCTAATACATGCGACGATTCTTGGGGCAATATCTAATTATTACATTAAGTTAAAAATGATATAGATATAAGACAGGCAGGGTGGCACATGCCGGTGACCCTAGCTACTTGGGGGGCTGAGGCAGGAGGATTGCAGGTTCTAGGTCAGCTTTCCCTCTCTCAAAATAAAAAATATAAAGTGAAGCTCGGTAATAAAGTACCTCTGGGTTCAATCCCCAATGCCATAAAAATATAGTAATAATAGTAATAATAATAATATAGATATAAAACTCCTTCTTTATAAATAAGTTTCTTCTTTTAAAAATACTGTGCTTGATTTATAAATAATTCTGTCTGGGGCCGGGCGTGGTGGTGCACGCTTGTAATCCCAGTACTTTGGGAGGCGGAGAACGGAGGATCCGGATTCGCGGCCAGCCTCAGCTCTCTCTCTCTCTCTCTCTCTCTCTCTCTCTCTCTCTCCTTAGTGAGGCCCTCCGCAACTTCGTGAGACCCGGTTTCAAAATAAAGTATAAAAAATAGGGCCGGGGATGTAGCACGGAGGTAGAACGCCCCTGGGTTCAATCCCCGGTACCACAAAAATAAATAAATAAATAAATAAATAAATAAATAAATAAATAATTCTGTCTGTGTAGCTAACAAGTTGTTGACACTGAACCAGATTCATATTAAGTATTTTCCTCCTCTGAATCAGGCATTTTATATATTCTCCAGATCACCATATTTTCTCATACGTCTTACATCTTTTAATGAAGACCTTGAAATCAACTTACTTGGGAAGACTAAATAAACAACGTTAGTGAAAGAAGGGGGGATGGCGAAGAAAGTGCCAGTCAGAATGTAGGAGGGCAACTGTGTCGCCCAAACAAACTACCCAACAAGCAAAAGACAGTTGTGGCGTTCGTGTGGCATGTAATTCCCATACAGCTTCAAGACAGCTCGTAAAAGTTATTATTTTTAGCACATAGACACATCCTTAAAGCATCACACTGAAACAAATGTCAAATATCTTCTTTTTCTAATCAATTGATGATTTTGAAACAGTCTACAAGATACTTCTGAACCCATGGAAATATCCAGTTGATTTCATGGGTTCAATATCATCTTGAATTGAATATTTTCAGTAGGCATCATAAAAACAAATACAAATGCTAGAATCCGTGGAACCGAATGACATGTAATGAACAATTTCACAGAAATGAACAGGCGAGCATATACTTTTAGCCTGATGCACACAAAAATTTTGTTCAAAGATAATGGCAGTTAGCAACATATGGATGTCATTAAGGAAAATATGTATATCTAAACAATATGCTAAATAAATGTTACAAAATAATTTAGATTTGCTGATAAACATTTATGCTTCATCTACAATTTGTAAACTATATCCAAAGTGCAATAATGTGAACTCAGGGTCCCAGTGTGATAGAACTCCTAAAATAACAGTAAAATACACAAAATCAAAGTTCAAATCAAAATACTTTTTGACAGAAAATGACACCATCATCTACAATCTCTCCCTTAAGCTGTATTGTTAGTTCACAATATGGAAGTAGAACAAAAGCTCTATGTATATTACACACATATGGACAGAAAGGGTGGCTACGAAGGACTATTGGTTATAGCACTTAGTTACGGCTTACCTCTCACACACTTTCCTAACAAATCTCAGATGCTAAAATGATGCTATGTCCAACTAGACAGAAATACACCAAAATTATACATCCTCTAGCTCCATCTGAGCACTGCAATTTTTTTAGATTCAACAAAGAAAAATCTGCACTGTGAAAGGTTAATTTGAGATCTTACATCACTTGTTTTTGTTGAAGTAAGCAATTAAAGGAATGTGTCATTTTATTATTTATTACATGAAAAATCTGGTGCAGAGTTCCAACATGTAGCACAGTAGACCCTTCAAAAGCTGAGGTTACAATTGTATAACTCCCACACAGAGGAAAAAGAATTTTATAAAATTCAACATATTTACATAAACTTTGAAAACTAATCAAAAGGGTTATATTAATGGAATAAAAAACTCATAGTATGAAAAACAATTTGAGTGTTTTGTGTTTGCTTTAATGATTTTCTCTAATATCTTCAGCATGGAAGTATGATCACAAGAGTCGGTGAGTTTATTCTTTAAAAAACTGGGATCTTATCCCACCTCCAACAACTATAGAAAAAGCTACTGAACTAGTCTGGGCCTTAGTCTATGAAAAAGAATAATAATAATAACATGTCATATCTCCATTAGGATTTTTCCAAGGATCAAATTGCTGCGATAGAAGCACTCTGAGAACTGCCAAGTAATAAATGTGTTTGTTATTTTATTATCACATTCACTCATTATGTAATTAAAACTTTATGTCAATATAAATTGTGGCACTCACACACTTCAAATGATAATTTATTTCTGCAATTTTTCAGTGCCTGAAGCCACAGATCATTTAAAATATCATCATAATACTGCAATTATTTTAGTAATACTTTCCCTCGAAATTGTAAAGCACACTATTTTTAAATATACATATATATATATATATTTATTTGAATCCCCAATAAATATATAGGTATGTATATGTACTAGGGAATAAACCCAGGGGCATTCTACCTCTGAGTTACACCTCCATCCCTTTTTAATTTAATTTTAAAATTTTGAAACAGGGTCTTGCTAAGTTGCTGAGACTGGCCTGGAACCTGCAATTCTCCTGTCTCAGCATCCCACGTAATAACAGGCACGCACCACCAAGTCCAGCTTCAAATAAATATGTTAATGAACACTTCAGTATGGTAAATGAGTATTTATAGTACTTTAATTTTTTATAAATCTTCTTTTCCAATGTTATCCAGAATTCTCAAACAGCCAATCTAACTGAAAGAAAAAGGAAGAAAAGAAAACGAAAGGAAAAGAAAGGATGAAAAGAAAAAGATCAATGTGCAGATTTTAGTTTCTTGCATGGTGCCTCCACCTGACCCCTAACTCTACACCAATAAGTCAATTTCTTGTAAACCATAGAATACAGGACAGAGAAAATGTGTGGTCACTGATCTACCATTTGCATTGTTTCTGGAGGGACCTGCTGTGGCTTGAATGTGCCCCTGAAGTTCCTGGGCTGGACACTTGCAAGAGCTGAGAGGTTACTAGGTCCTGGGGACTGGGCCCTCACACTGGGTTAACTTCTCCACCACCAGGTAGTTTGTTATCGCGAGAGTTAGTTTGTTATGAGTGTGAGTTCCTCTCTCTTCCTTCCAACCCCATCCCGCCCCAGGCTCTCTTCCCCTTCCACTTCCCACCTGCCATGGGATGAGAAAGCAAGAAGACCCTCACCACATGTCTCTCCTCAGCTTTGGACTTTAGAGCCTCCAGAACCATAGAAATGCATCCCTGTTCTTATAAATTACCCAGTGGTAGATGTTGTTGTATAGCAACACAATAAACCCACGCATAACCAGTGTAAACTAGGCTATTAACAATAAAATGCATCCCTGGGCCGGGCGTGGTGGCACACAATTTGTAATCCCAGTACTTGGGAGGCTGAGACTGAAGGATCACAGGTTCGAGGCCGGCTCTCAGCAACTTAGTGAGACCCCGTTTCAAAATAAAATCGGGCTGGGTGTATAGCTCAGAGGTAGAAAGACCCTGGGCTCCATCCCCAGTACCACCACCAAAAAAAAAAAAAAAAAAATACATCCCTGGTAAAACAAATTTTGGTAAACCTAATTCTCCCTTGAATGTCACAGAATTCCCACAGCTAAAGGTATGCTGAAAACAAGCTCACAATTCCAAAATTCCAAAACTCTGTAAACAAAAGTCAGCAGGAAGAATACCAACAGAATTAGAAAATTAAGAACTTCAACAGTAATCCTATCAGATGAAACTATAAAAAAGTATGCTTGAAGGAATTAATAAAAAATTAAAAACATGGAAAAATTGCCCATAAAATAGTAGAGATATTTGGGAATAACATAGAATCATAAATAGAGTACAGGAAGACAAATAAACAGGAAATATGAAGGAGAAGCCAAATGGCATTGAGGATAGAATGAGGAAATTCAGTGTTTTACTAACAGGATTTCCAAAATGAAAGAATTCAGAAAAGCAAAATTTGAAAAGGTAACAGACTCATTTCATGATACAGCAAGAACCGAATGAAATAAATAAAAACGAATCTACACCTACCTATATATTAGTAAAAATTACATAACCCCACAGCAAAGGAAAACTTAAAAACCAGCTAGAAAGAAAAGACAAATAACTAGGAAAGAATTATAAAAAAATAAAATAAAAATCTCTGCTGGGCATGGTGGCGCACGCTTGTAATCCCAGTACTTTGGGAGTCGGAGACCGGAGGATCCGGGTTCGCGGCCAGCCTCAGCTCTCTCTCGCTCTCTCTCTCTACTTAGTGAGGCCCTCTGCAACTTCATGAGACCCGGTTTCAAATTAAAGTGTAAAAAAAATAGGGCCGGGGGCGTAGCGCGGAGGTAGAACACCCCTGGGTTCAATCCCCGCTACCGCAAAAAAAAAAAAAAATCTCTGACAATATGCATCTTGCACAGTGGGAGTTAGAATGAATGGAAGAATACATTCACAGTGTTGAAAATTAATTGTAAATGATTAATATGTACCCAGAAGAAAAGATCTAGGAGGGAATATAATAAAGGTACTTTCAAGAAAATAAAAATTGAGACAGTTTTCCATTTTCATACGATTACACAAAGAACTCTGAAAGGATATACAAATCCACATCGCTCACTAAGATAGATGTAAAAATCCGAAACAGCAACCTAAATTTCACACTAGCTAAGAAATTATCATTTTAAAATGACTAAATTGTCTGTATGATAGAAATACAAAGATTGGTTTTAATTTAAAAGTCTAAGTGGTTAAAGAAGGGAAACATAATTACCCCCATTAAATATTGCTTTTAAAACCATCATAAAATTAAACACTCATTCATAATAACCTTTAGTAATCTAGTTCTATAAAAACATTTTAAGTAAATAAACTTGATTGACTCATAATAGCATTATTCAAAGTAAAGAGACAGCCAATTCTATTTGTTTAAGATAAGAAGGATGTCAACACTCTCATTCCTAGTCCACATTGTATTTAAGATCCTATCAAAAGCAATTGAATAAGAAAAAGATATATTCAAAGAGCAATTGAATAAGAAAAAGATATTCAAAGATTTATTGAAAAGAGTAAAATGATACTGTAAATATTAGTAGGTGTTCAAACTGTAAAAAGTCAACTAATTTATAGGTCAAATATGACAGATGAGCTGATATTCTAATGAAAGATAGCGGAAATATGATCCATATGAAAAGTGAAAACTGAGGCCCTCCGCAACTTTGTGAGACCTGGTTTCAAAATAAAGTATAAAAAATAGGGCCAGGGGTGTAGCGCGGAGGTAGAATGCCCCTGCGTTCAATCCCCGGTACCGCAAAAGAAAAAAAAAAAAAAAGAAAAGTGAAAACTGCTCACCAAACAAATAGAATAGTCTTAAAAAAAAAAAAAAACAGACACTGAGCAAAGTTGATCCCAGGAAATACTGTCAGAGGAGAGAAACACTGAAATAGAGGAGAAAACCAATACAGGAGAATTACTAAGTGTTGTAGGCAGAGGACCTCCACCCCCTAGTGATAAAAGAAACAAATGGGGCTGACAGCATCAGCCACAGGAACCATTTGTCCTAGCAGCAAAGAATGTAAATTACCTAGAAATAAGTTCATAGAAACTTTTGTAGACATGTAAAAGTTTACCAAAACTTTTACATGAAAAAAATCTACATATGTATTCTGCACTATTCTGGCAAATGACAAATCACTAGTCAGAGTAAAATGTAGATATTCTATAGAAATAATTACTGCAAGTTTACCACAAAATGAACTTTACTTCTAGTGCTAGTAAAGGGTGTAATATTTAAGAAGAAATTTAATCCCTAAGGAAAAAGTGATAGTAAGAAAGAATGGCAAAGGAGAAATACGGTAAAATTAGATCTATCTGTGAGATTGACTGTATAAAATAACAGCACTGACAATAACTAAGGATTAACAGGTCAATAAAATATAAGATCATAATACGTGATATTAGACAACAGACTTTTAAAGGTTTCATGAAGTTTTAATAGCATTTGGATATCAATAGAGGTATTGATTAATTTGACTGTTACATTAAAAGTAAACAAACACATTAAATATTTGAGAGTAACCACTGTTGAAATAGGAATGGAATGTATAAGTTCTGGAACAAAGGATGAAAAAATAAGAAAAATGTATTAATACCACAGAGCACAGGAAAAGAAAGAAAAGGGAGCTAGAAATAAAACCAATAGTTGTGGGTCGTAGTGGCACACACTTGGAATCCCAGTACTTGGGAGGCTGAGACAGAAGGATCGCAGGTTCGTGGCCAGCCTCAGCTACTTGGTGAGTCCCACTGCAACTATTGAGACCCTGTTTCAAAATAAAGAATAAAAAAAAAAATAGGGCTGGGGGTGTAGCTCGGAGGTAGAATGCCCCTGGGTTCAATCCCCAGTACTGCAAAAAAAAAAAAAAAGAAATAGAACCAATAAAACAAAAAATAATGATGGTAGCAAAATCCAAATTAATTATATAAATGTCACTTTTTAGAAATCAGTAACGGAGCCGGGCATGGTGGCGCATGCTTGTAATCCCAGTACTTTGGGAGGCGGAGACCGGAGGATCCGGGTTCGTGGCCAGCTTCAGCTCTTTCTCTCTCTCTCTCTCTCTCTCTCTTTCTCTCTTTCTCTCTCTCCCTCTCTCTCTCTCTCCTTAGTGAGTCCCTCCGCAACTTCGTGAGACCCAGTCTCAAAATAAAGTATAAAAAATAGGGCTTGGGTGTAGCGCGGAGGTAGAACGTCCCTGCGTTCAATCCCCGGTACAGCAAAAAAAAGAAAAAAAAAAAAAA
>PVJS01001041.1:20600-84543 GCA_004027185.1 Glis glis | reverse complement strand
TAGTATAAAATGATATACAAAGGTTGTGATTATAAAATGAATAAACAACTAAAACATCGTTAATAGAAGATTAGAGAGAGAGGGTCAAAATTCGTATATCTAGTTCTTGCTTTTTTTCATGAAAACAGAAAGATACTGAGTTACTTTAAACATTGATAAGTTACTATTGATGTTAACATTTTAGAGTGACCTCTAAGGACTCAAAAAGTATAGACAGCTTTCAAATTATTAGAAACAAAAGATGGAAAAATGAAGTAATACGAAAAAGGAAAGATAAAAGAGAAATATAAATCAGGCACACCAAATATAAAGACATACATACACATGTAATCATATAGGTTTTTTTACATTTTTTATATTTCAATAATCCTTTATTTTAGAATAGCTTTAGATTTACAAAAAGTTGCAAAGATAATACAAAGAATTCTCATATATACTCCACCCAGTGTTGCCTATTATTCTTTGGTTTGTGTGTATTTTGACTTTTTATATACTTTTATTGGTGCATTGTAGTCTCACATCATAATTCAGTTCGGAGTGATAGGGACATACATACACACAGCACTTGGTGAGCTTCCCCGGCTCCCTCCCCACTCCCTCCCCTTCCCCATACATGATATTGAAATTGGCATTGGTAATTTCACATATGTACATAACGTCAATGAAAGTGTTCACCATATGGTAAAAATACTTCCAAGTATATCGCAATTTTAATCAATGCAACACTCTTTAAAGGAAGATCAAAGGTTACAAATGTCCTGTAATATATCACACATAATGTCTAGTATAAATAAAAGTATTAGATACACAAATAAAGAGAAAAAATGTGATCCCATATTTAAGATATTGGAATTTGTACACAAAACCTTTGAATATGATCATGTACATGAAGAAAAATACGGTACTAATAAATGAACAGATGGGGAATACCAAGAGATTGAGAGAATTATTTAAAAATGGAAATTCTAGTAGGTCAAAGTATAATAGGTAGATACTAAAAACTTACTGGGTGAGCTGTACAGCAGATTAGAGATGTCAAAAAGAAAGATCTAGCGAACCTGAAGATAAATCAGTATAATTGCCTGATCTAATAAGAAGGCAGAATAACTGTTTTAGTGGACACAATCTTTGTTACTCAAGATACTATCAAGCAGCTCAACCCCTCTGTGTGTTGGAGGATGGAGGAGAGTAGAATACAGCAGGAAATTTTTTCAAAGAAAGTGCCAGAACATTTAGTAAACTAGATGAAAAATATTGAATTTCAGATTCTGTAAGCCCAATGAACCCCAAAGAGGACAGGCAAGTAAAACCCCATGAAAATACATGAATTAACTTCTGAGTAGCAATGACACAGAGAGAATCTTGAAAGGAACGGAGAACACAGGACACATTCTACGCAGGGGGAAAGCAAAAGCATTCAAAGAACGAAAAATAAAGATGTTTTCAAGATTTAACAAAGACTATAAGAATGTGCCACCAACAGACTAAGTTGTAAGATAAGCTAAAGAAAGTTCATCAGCCTGAAGGGGTAACAGGTCAGATGGAAACTCAGATCTAAAAGAAGAAATAACACAAGAAGCCGGGCGTGGTGGTGCAGGCCTGTAATCCCAGTACTTAGGGGGCTGAGGCAGGAGTGTTGCAGATTCAAAGCCAGCTCCAGCAACTTCCCCAAGCCCTTAGAAATTTAGTGAAGCCCTGTTTCAAATAATAAATAACATAGGACTGGGGGTGTAGCTCAAAGGTAGAATGCCCCTGGGATCAAGTCCCAGTATCACAAAAACTAAAATAAAATAGAGGAGACAGAGAGAGAGAGAGACAACACAAGAGTAATAGCAATTATGTGAGTTAATATAAGAAATGCATTTTCAGTTTTTCTCCAAGTTTTAAAAAAGGCAAATATGTTTGAAGCAAATTCATAATGTTTTTGTCTTGAATTTATGGCACATACAGCCCTAACATACATGACAGTAGTATCACAAGAGATGGGAGAGGGCTTTAGATGGAATTATAGCATATGAGTGGATCGTACTTCCCACACAATGGTACACTATAAACACTGATTTGGACTATCACAATTCATGGGTGCATTTTATAATCTCTAGAAAAAATACTTTAAAGTAGTATGAAGAGTTTTAGCTAAATAGAGGACCTGAAGCAGCATATCAAAAATACTTAAGTCATGATAGTAAAGGAAGATCAAAGGAACAGAAAATTAGAAACTAGAAAGCAAATTATGAAATAATAGACTTTATCCAACCATATCAGCATTTACATTAAAAACCAATGGACTAAGTACAACAAATAAAAGCTAGATTGTTATACTGACTTTTTAAAAAATCTGATCAAAACTCAAAGTTCTACTTATTAAATTAGTAGCTTTGTTTATAAAACCTTCTTATGGATATAAGGTATAGAAAAATCCTAATTTCGTTATGACAAAAGGGTTTCTATGCACATACTACCAATGTTCCCAGAGTCAGGAAGAGATGGACAGCAGCACACTCCAAGTAATACATACAATATAGGTGCATAATCTGACAATGTATATCAATAATGCATACAATATATGTACATTATCTTACAATATATGTAAATAATACATCTAATATATGCACATAATCTTACAACATGTGTAAATTATGCATAGGATATGTGTATATAATCTTACAATATATAAATAATGAATACAATATATGTGCATAATTTTACAGTATATGTTAGTAATATATATGATATATGTACATAATCTTACAACATACATAAATAAAACATACATGTACATAATTTTACAATATATGTAAATAATGCATAAGATATATGTACACAATCTTACAATGTATGTAAATAAAGCATACTATGTATGTACATAATCTTAAAATATATGTAAATAATGCATATGATA
The DNA here is from genome assembly GCA_004027185.1 of Glis glis. Lineage (NCBI taxonomy): Eukaryota > Metazoa > Chordata > Mammalia > Rodentia > Gliridae > Glis > Glis glis. Next base: position 81,641 of record PVJS01001041.1, on the reverse strand, counting down.
TATGTACATAATCTTACAATGTATGTAAATAATGCATACGATATATGTACATAATCTTATAATATATGTAAATTATGCATAAGATATATGTACATAATCTTAAGAACATGCAGTAAATATAATAAAATAATTAGGACAAAATGAGTTTGATTTTTAGAATAGCTTGTTTTATGCTTATATATTTATGTTTTAGTAATAGCTGTGTTTAACCATTGCGCACAGATCCCTGAAAACTGGGCAGACAGCTCATCACCCAGAGTGCATCAGGTCCAGCACTCTTCCTGGTATCCACAGATCCTGAGGAGACTGGAGGCCGTGCATCTCAACCACCATCTGTGATCTTCTAGAGACTACGAAGAACAGAAGAGATGTCAGAGAAGGGATGAGAAAAGTCATCATTAGTAATGCTACACTTGAGCTGGGTGTGGTGGTGCACGCCTGTAATCCCAGTACTTGAGAGGCTTAGACAACAGGATTGCAGGTTCGAGGTCAACCTCGGTAACCTAGCAAGACCCTGTTTCAAAACTTTAAAAAAAATAAATAAAATAGAATAGGACTGGGGGTATAGCTCAGAGATAGAATGCCCCTGGATCCAATCCCCAGTACCAAAATAATAAGTGTTCGTTTCAGGAGCACAATACTAAAATTGGAATGATACAGAGAAGATTAGCATGGTCCCTGCGTAAGAATGACACGCAAATTCGAGAAGCATTCCATATTTTTACATTTAATAATAATAATAATGTCACATTCAAATAAAAGTTATGCCTAAGTAATATAGCTGACCTCCTCTTCAAATTTACTTCCATATCAGAAGGAAAAGAATGGGTATATTACATTTCAAAATATTATTCACCACCCTGAATCACATCTTTTCCCTGGTCCTGCTTCTACGAGGACATTGGTGAGAAACTTTGGAAAATTAGAATGATGATATCTTCTAGTTACAACCCATTCTGCTTTCATTTTACAGAGGCTGCCTGGTTTATTTTTACTTTAAGGGATTAATATCCTTGTCTCTATCGTGTTCCAATATTTATTTTGATAGCCTTGAAAGACTTGAAAATGCTCAGATGAACAGTAATTGGGCAACATCTGAGATCAAGCATTCAAACATCCAATCCAAGATATAGCTCATGAACGTTTTGAAGAAAGCCAGCTTACAGCAATGGAAAAAAAGAGCACTAACCTTAATTCTAGTGTGCGCTACCACAAACGCAGGAGTTTAGATGACATACGTAACTAATCTTGTTTGAAATGGGGAGAGCCAAAAAATCATTTCAAATCCTCAAATAGTGATGGCCAGCTATGAACCACGAAGCCAAGCAGAGAAGATGGCAAAACTGACCTAATTTTCTTCAAAGAAGAAATAGGATTTCTAGAGGTTTCCTTTTAATCCTTTAATAACTGTCTTCCTGCTCATCCTACTTCATGAGAGTTGAGGAAGTCGAAACTTACTTAACTGGGCAATGGAGTGAGGAGGAAATTTTATAGGAAGCTAATTAAAAGTATAAACTTGCAGGAGAGAGTCGGGTAGGACTGATTTTACACATCATAGCCAAACACAACAAGGAAAGCTAATTTTTTTTTTCTTTAGTTCAGGAGTGGGGAGTGAAGAAAGTTGAGACAAAGAGAGCTCATGGAGGCAGAAGTGAACATATGGAAAAAGTTACTTAAAACATAAATGCTAAACTGTACCAGAATGTTTAACAAGAAACTTATTTTCTGCAGACAAAGGCATGCAAAAGAAGAATGCAAATGAAGCAAAAAATGAAGATGAGAAAAACAAAATCAAGTCAAACAGGCTTTTAGGCTGCTGGTCTAACTCCCACATTTATGTGAAAGAATTTCTTTGACTTAATGAAAAGAAATTATATCTTCAGTGATTTTTTAAAGTGTTCTCACCCTCATGAAATCCAATACACTGACATTATTCGAAGTGTGATTACAAACATAAACGTCTTAAAGATTTGCATAGCGTACCAGATGAATTAAAAATAAATACAGCTTTGATTTCTAGGTAAAAGATAATTTAACAACCAAATGCTGTTTAAAGTATTTAAAGGGAGCTATCTTTTTGATAATAGCATTATACTTCAAACACCTAGGAATAAATTGACTTTTAAAAAGAAGGTGATAATTATACATGCTAAAGCTTTTTATTTTGACCTGACTATATTGTGGTAGTACTTTTCACGTGGACTTCTTATGTTTTCCATGAACAGAATAATGTCTATTCTTCCCAATAAATATTCCTCCGTCTGACATTTTATTTTCTTTGACAGGGGAAAGAACAAACATAAATACCAAAAGGGAGATTGGATAAAATGAGTCAATGAATAGGATCCAATAATTAACATGTCACTTAGTTTACTCTCTTCTAAGCCCCCAAAATTGACTCAGTTAACAATTTTGGAAAATTTCCAATGGACATAAAATGTTACATTAGAATTTATAAGGCTTGAGATTTGGACACAAGTAATTGAGTATTAAAAATAGTCTCAGGTATTTAAATAATGATCGTTTATTCTTTCGCTGAAATATGGTAAGATAAAAGTAATTACTGAATCATAATATATATAATCCCACACATGGAACCCAACTCAACCAAAGCAATAAAGTTCAATTAGTTTTTCTTCATTGAATACATAATTCCTTGAACATTACATGTATACCATTATTCAAATAGGGCAATTATGTTTTTCCTTGTTTCTTTCATACTCAATATCATAAAATTCATCTGATTTAAAAAAAAAACAAAATAGAATCAGGTTCTTGGTCTGTGCTATATTTTCTACTACCATTCAGTACAATATGGAGCGTGGTTTTACTTCCAGGGTACAGTAGACATAAAAAGTGGATTCCAGTTTGAGTTATCTCCACATCTTGGCTGGTTTTTTTTTAATTTTTTTATTTAGATCATTAAAATGAACATTTTTGACATATGGTTCTATAGTCTTCAACAAATGCATAGAGTTGGGTATTTACTGCTCCAGTCATGGTACAAGATATTTCCATTATTTCAAAATTTGTTCATGCCTCTCTTTTGTAATCAAACCTGGAGGTGTTTTTTTTTTTGAACCCCTATATCACCCCAGTCTTGCAACTGACTCTACTTCTAGACATTTCAGTTATATAAGAAAACAGATTCCTTTTTGTGCATGGTACTAGAGACTGAAGCCAGATCCTCGTATGTACTATGCAAGTGCTCTACCACTGAGCTGCATCCCCTACTCCTTCTATTTTTATTTTGAGACAAGGTTTTGCTAATATACCCAGACTGGCCTGGAACTTGTGTCCTCCTACCTCAGCCCTCCAAGTAGCCAAGATTACAGGTGTGTGTCACCATGCCCAGCTAAGAAATTCCTTTTTAAAATTTAAGGCTGAGTTATGGTTTTCTCACTTGAATCTAAGATTTTCTAATTGATTTGAAAGGTTTGGAGAAAAAACTAATAAAACTAGTTAGCCTAGAAAAGAGATTATAGTCAAAACATGAAACCTGTCTTTGAATAGTAAAGAAATACGCATTAGAGAGCTCCAGGAAACAAAACTAGAATAAAAAAATGTGAATGAGATATTCAAGACAATGTAGAACTCATATGTCTAGGATTGGAGAAAAGAACTAGAGCTTTCATTGGGATTTGAATAAATTATGTGCCTTTTATGATTAATGACCTCTGATTTTATAATTCTATGAATACATGCATACATTGGTCAAGTGTGCATGTATACTTCTATCACCCTGAAACCCATCAAGATGTATGATTACAGTGCACCAATAAAAAATAATGATGATCATGATGACATTAATAATACAAATAAAGATATAATCTTCCTCTAAAAAAATAATAATTCTATGAATACACATTGAAAGAAGTTATGCATGAAGAATTTAAAAGACTCAGTGATTAAGAAGTGGCCATACAAGCCAGGTGTGGTGGTGCACATCTGTAATCCAAGTACTTGGGAGGCTGAGAAAGGGAGATCACCAGTTCAAGGCCAGCCTCAGCAACTTAGCAAGACCCTCAACAACTTAGGGAGGACCTGTTTCAAAATAAAAGATTAAAAAAAGTTGCCATACAAAAGGTAAGAATATAGGTAATAAGTACTGTAGAAATATGTGGACAATACCAGTTAAAAAAAGAAAAAAGAAATTAAGAGAAAAAAATCAGTAAGAGAAGAGCATACAGCACATTTTGGTTGAAACTGTCCTGATCTTTGTAGTTGCAAGATATGGACCGTGATTTTTTTCCTATAGTCTGTTAATGTGTGTTTAGTGTGTGTTGACCATGACCTAGTCATTTAAACTCTCTGATATCATGACCTGAAAATCAGTAGTAACTTAGAAATCCCTATTCACTCCAACTAGTTGTTTTAAAGATCCATCAAGATACAGTCCATCTGAAAGAATTGCTTTGAATTAAGAAGTACAGATTAAAACATGTGGTATATACACGCCATGGAGTTTTACTCCACCATAAAAAAGAACAAAATTATGTCATTTGTAGAAAAATGGGTGGAACTTGAGAATTTTATGCTAAGGGAGATCAGCCAGTCTCAGAAAGTTTTCTCTCACATGTGGAAGCCAGAAAGAAAATAGAAAACACAAGGGACTTCAGATAAATGAGAAGAGAGATCAGGAGAAGAGTGGAAGGGGACGGGGGAGGGAAGTGGGAAGGGGAAAATGAGGCTGGAGGAAGAAAACAGTTCAAACAATGCTGTGTCCATAGATGAAGGTATCTCTACCAATCTCACCAACATACATGGGGGTTAGGAGAATGGGATGCTGAGGCAAATACACCAAGTGTTGTGTGCAGGTATGAATATAATCACTTTAGTCTCATTATGTTGTGTAATTACACTGCACTAATAAAAGTACTAAAAAAAAATAAAATGTTTAGGAAAACAAAAAAGAAGTCTAAAATAACTCAATAAATAGAAAACCAATGTAATAAATGGTAGGAAATCATTGCATCCAGGCATACGGTAGTTTTCTTTCTTACTGATAAAAAACAGAGTTACATATTTAAGCTTGAGGGAGTTTAAAATGAAGAAGTATTTCGTGAGCATTACTATTTTTATTACCATATTATCACATGTGGAGTATAAAGAATAGCTAAGTATAGACACATATTCTAGATCATAAATATTCTCCAAGAGCTTAGAATAACTATCAGAATGGAAGACACAGTTGTGGGGGTTGCATATTGAATGGAAAGAAAAAATGTTTTTGTTTTTTTCTTTTTTGTCAGTTTCTTTTCTTTTATTTTTTTTTAATCTAAGGCTGTCTTATGCATACTGGTGTTTGTAATCCAGGCTCAAATGAAATTATGTTGGATTTTAGTTCCTATTCCCACTGTTTCCCCCAAGTCCCCATTAGTCCTAGTATCAGCAATATCAGGGACTTTGCTCCTGTCCATTTTCCCCGACACTCTAGGTAGATTTGCACGCAACAGCAGTGAATTCTTGAGTTGGATGGAAATCTCCTGGTAGTGGGAAGACTGTACACAGATGGTTGACAAATTCCAGAGCTGTCTCCACAGGCAGCTGACGTACACTTCCTGCCAGCCAAGAAAACAGACACTGGGAAGCAGAATTCTTAGCAAGGGAGCTTAATTGTCTGCAACGATGTTAATAAAACCCTATTAGCAAGCCAGAGAGCAACCGGAATATTCTTTAACTAGGATCATTTCCTACTCAGTGGCAAGAGGAATAGTGTGTTTTGTTTGGATTGGCGTTACATGAGACATGATTATCAGGAAAACTCATTAAAACTCTAGGTCTGAGAGTGCACATTGCACTGTAGCTGAGCGACTAAAAAAATTGTATTAATCCAGGAAAAGGTAAATTGAGGAAGGACCTGCACTTGAGAGTGGATGTTTATCCTAAACAGTTGCATGCAGAACCACTAGTAAAAGCACACACACACACACACACACACACACACACACAGTCAAACAGAGAAACAAGGGTACACTGCAATCTGTTTAGAAGAGTGAAGGCTACTATAAAAAGCATCCACTCAAAGGAGCTGGAAAAGGAATTCTGTGACTCAATGCAACTCTCTAATTGTGATATTGGAGTTACAGACATGAAGTTTCTATTTTTTTTTTTTTTTTTGCGGTACCGAGGATTGAACCCAGGGGCATTCTACCTCCAAGCTACATCCCCAGTCCCATTTTTTTTATACTTTATTTTGAAACCGGGTCTCATGAAGTTGCGGAGGGCCTCACTAAGTAGCTGAGGCTGGCCGTGAACCCAGATCCTCTGGTCTCTGCCTCCCAAGTACTGGGATTACAAGCGTGCGCCACCACGCCTGGCCCACAGACATGAAGTTTCTGATAAAGAAAATATAGAAGAAATGTATCACTAAAAGGCACGGAAAATTAAATGATGAAACACTAACAAAATATAATTAAAAAACATTTAAAAAGATAAGTGAGATACTTAAGTGAAGTCGCATCTCATTCTTTCCTGCCTATGTTCCCCAAATACCTCCCCACATAGACACGTGTACTCAGTCAGTCAGAGAGGGGCAGGGATCATTAACTTCACTTTGCAAACCGCTGCGCATTCTGGTGACTTTACTGATTTGCTGAGATTTTACTTAAGAGTGTATTATCAATTACTGTTTATGGAAACTCTACATGGCAGGCCACCTTATCCTCAAGTCAAAAGAGCAACATCCATATCTGATCTCTGTGGATCTATAAGCAGAAATGGGAAGAAGAGTAGAGTTTTCAGGCCTTTCCTTCCTGGTCTCTCTAACACCCAGAAACATCTTCAAACACACTTTCAGAAATGATTAGGAACTCAAATTGTCTTTGTGTCAACAACCTGTGTGTCCTTTGAGGATTATTCTGGAATACAGGACAATTGACTCATGATCAAGTTCTTTCCAACGGATACCCTCACTGATTTGCTACCAACACTTTACCAGGAAGAGCAGAGAAAAGCTCAGGCCACTGGGGCTCACCTCTGGTTGCTAATGCACTTGGGGCAAGCTGCAAAATACGCTGATAATGATTGGAAGGAATGGGGTTGGTACACCCAGTGTTTTACTCGGTTGGCGAAATGCATCTTTCAAGTTTTAACCCAACCCCCTTTCTGGCTGGGAGTTAAACACAGATCTCAGCCCAGGGAGCATCTATGCATTATTCCTCTTTCCACCTACAACCTAAGCCTCTCTGTCCAGCCTAGCCCAGCGTGCTTGGCAGATTTTTCCGTTCCAATTAGTTTGTCATCATCATCATTATTATTGCTGCTTCACTAAGAGATTCCTCAAAATTACCTCCCTTCTCCAGGAAGCTACTCAACCCTGTGCAAATGAGCTCCTTTGGGGCTCCCCAAAACTTTAATATTCCCAGATGTGCCCAAGCCCTAGCAATGTCTGGACCCAAGCTGAGATGGATGCCTGTTATGCATATCTAAGTTTTGGAGCAGATGTCTAGACTCAACTTCTACCAAGGCTAATCTTTCCATAGCCTTCCACACAAAAAGCACTCCCTTACCTATCCAGTACTTGCATAGTATTTAACAAAGTACTTTTTCTGGGACTTGTGTCAATGAGGGGTTCCATGAGATAAAAAAGTCAGATACAACTGGGAAAGGCTATATTCTATATTTCCCTAATGCAATGTTTGAACCTTTGCTCTAACTGAAGAATTATTTTTAAATTTTTCCAAAACCAATTACCTTTTTTTATTTCTTCATGTACCTATTCCTGTCAAACCCTTGATCCATTTATTTTCACATGCACACATTCTAAATTTTAAAATTTACAGTCTGATATGATTTCACATATCACAATGTATTTTTTAAATATTTTAACCTTTCAATTGTGTACATATTCCGTAGTTTTGTAATCCATTCATCTGTTAATGGACATCTCGGCTGGTTCCATAGCTTGGCAATTGTGAATTGTGCAGCTATAAACATAGATGTGCATGCATTACTCTGATAGTTTGGTTTCCATTCTTTTGGGTAGATATCCAGGAATGATAGAGCTGGGTCATATGGTAGGTTCATTCCCATTCTTCTGAGGATCCTCCACACTGTTTTCCAAAGTGCTTGCACTAATTTGCAATCCCACCAACAGTGTATCAGAGTTCCTACTTCTCCACATCCTCACCAGCATTTGTTATTGTTTGTTCTTAATAATTGTCATTCTAATTGGGGTTAGGTGAAATCTCAGGGTAGTTTTGATTTGCATCTCACTGATTGCTAATGATGTTGAACACTTTTTTCATACATTTATTGGCCATTTGTATTTCTTCTTTTGTGAAGTATCTATTTAGTTCACTTGCCCATTTTTTGATTGGGTTATTTGTTTTTTTGGTGGTTTCTTGAGTTCTCTGTATATTCTAGATATTAGTCCTCTATCAGGAGTAGCTGGCAAAAATATTTTCCCAATCTGTCAGCTCTCTCTTGAAGTTCTTGATAGTTTCCTTTACTGTACAGAAGCTCTTTAGTTTAATGCAATCCCACTTTTTAAAATGTGCTTTTTTTGGTGCATTATAGTCTCACATCACAGTGAAAATTAAGTTGACAGTAATATACCTGCACACAGCACTTGGTACATCCCCTGCCTATCCCCCCCAATACAGAGAACTGAGATTGACGTTGACATTGGTATATTCTCATATGTACACGTGGTCAATGGTAGTAATTCCATTAATGAACTTCATTCTTCCCCTTCCCCTTCCCTTAGACCACAGAGGCTTCTCCACCATTGTCTGGAGTCCCTCTTCTATCCCAATTACTCCCTAGCTTGGGCATATTAGAGAAAACATATGACCCTTCTCTTTCTGTGATTGGCTGTTCTCACTTAGCATAATGTTCTCCAGGTCCTTCCATTTTCTTGTAAATATTATTTTGCTCTTTTTTATTGCTGAGTAGAATTCCATTGTGTGTATTTCCCATAGTTTTGTCATTCATTTGTCTGTTAATGGACACCTAGGTTGGTTCCATCATTTGGCTATTGTAAATTTTGCTACTATGAACATGGGTATGCATATATTACTGTAGTTCTCTGGTTTCAATCCCTTTGAATGATACTCAGTAGTGGTATAGCCAGATCATATGGTGGATCCATTCCCAGTTTTCTAAGGAATCTCCACACTGATCTCCATAGTGGTTGAACTAGTTTGCACTCCTACCAACAGTGCGGAAGAGTTCCTATTTCCCCTACATATCATCTACGAATAAAGAATTTTATTCTTCTTTTCCTATTTGAATTCCTTTGATATCCTTCTCTTGTCTTATTGCTCTGGCAAGAATCTAGAGGACTATATTGAAAAGGAGTGGTGATAGCAGGCATCTTTGTCTTGTTCCTGATTTTAAAGGGAATTCCCTCAGTTTTTCACCTTTCAATATGATGTTGGGTTTGGGTTTATTATATATTGACTTAATGATGTTGAGGTATGTTCCTTATATTCCGATTTTCTGTAGAGTTTTTAACATGAATGGGTGTTGGATTTTGTCAAATGCTTTTTCAGCATCTATTGAGATGATCATGTGATTCTTGTTTTTAGTTCGATTTATGTGGTGAATAACATGTATTGTGTTGCGTATGTTGAACCAGCCTTCTTTTCCTGGGATGAAACCAACTTGGTCATGGTGTACAATTTTCTTGATATGATTTTGAATGCATGTGGCTAGTATTTTGTTTAGAATTTTTGCATCTATGTTCATCAATGATATTTGTCCATAATTTTCTTTTCTTTTCTTGAGGTATCTTTATTTGGCTTTGTTATTAATGTGATGCTGGCCTCATAGAAAGGATTTGGAAGAATTCCATATCTTTTGATTTCATGGAATAACTTGTCAAGTATTGAGCTTAGTTCTTCTGTAAAGGTTTTGCAAAATTCGGCTGGAAAACCATCTGGACCTGGGCTTTTCTTTGATGGCAGACTTTATTTCTGTGTCCAACTTGTGCTTGCTATTGCTTGATTCAGGTTTTCTATATCCTCTTGGTTCAATTTAAGTAGGTTGTATGTGTCTAGAAATCTGTTGATTTCTTCCATGTTTTCCAGTTTATTAGAATGTAAGTTTTCAAAATAGTTTCTGATGATCCTCTGAATTTCTCCGCTATCTTTGGTGATGACTCCTTTTTCATTTCTGATTTTCCTCTTAACACTGCCTTCAAAGTGTCCCGTAGATTTTGCTACATCATGTCTATTTTCATTTAATTCCAGGAATTTTTTTATTTATCCCCTTATTTCTTTTCTGATCCAGTCCTCATTCAAGAGTGTATCATTTAGTCTCCATGTGCTTATGTGTTTACTTTTGGTCTTCCTGTTGTTAATTTCTACTTTGATTCCATTATGATCTGAGAAGATGCAGGGAATTATATTACATCTTTTGAATTTGCTGGTGCTTGCTTTGTGGCCCAGGATGTGATCTATTTTGGAGAAGGTTCTGTGGGCAGCTGAGAAGAATGTGTATTCAGCTTTTGCTGGTTGAAATATTCCTTATGTGTCTATTATCCATTTGGTCTATAGTTTTCTTTAGGTCTGAAGAGTCTAGAGGATCAATCTAGTGGCGTAAATGGTGTGTTGAAGTCTCCCAATATTATTGTATTTAGGTCTGTTGAGAACTGATGTCCCAAAGACTTTGTTTTACAAATGTGGGTGTACCCACATTTGGTGCATAAATGTTTACTATCATTATATCTTCTTGTTGGATTGTTCTTTTTATTAGTAAGAAGTGACCCGCTTTGTCTCTTCTCATGTGTTTTAGCTTAACGTCTGTTTTGTCAGATAGAAGCATTGCTACCCCTGATTGTTTTCTATCTCCATTTGCATGGTATATCTTTTTCTATCCTTTCACCTTTAGCATATGGATATCTTTGGCTAGAAGGTGAGTTTCTTGTAAGCAGCATGTAGTTGGGTTATGTTTTTTTCACATTTCCAGTCTATGTCTTTTAATTGGGGAGTTAAATCCTTTGTTACTCAATGTTATTATACTATTGAGATATGATTTTTGTTTCCTGTTATTTTGAGTTCTATCTTCTATTTGATGTAGTGTCGAATCTTCTTGCTTAGTTGCTACCTGGTGGATTTCACCTCTTCTCTGTTTCTGGAATTTGCTTGTTTTTTCTTCTTTGTGTTTATTTCTTTTGGATTTTCTCTAGTTCTGGCTTGGTCTCATGAATTCTATAAGTTTTTGCTTGTCTTGGAATGTTTTTATTTCTCCATCAATTTTGAATGATAACTTTGCTGGATATATTAGTCTTGGTTGGAAGTTGTTTTCTTCCAGGGTCTGCAGTACTTCATAGCAATACCTCCTGGCATTCATGACTTGGGTTGAGAAATATGGAGTGATTTTTATTGTTTTTCCCCTATATGTCACCTGTTCTTTTGTTCTTGCTGCTTTTAAGATTCTTTCCTTGGCTTCTATTTTAGTCATTTTGATTATTACGTGGCATGGAGAGGTCCTTCTTTAAACCTGTATTAACAGTGTTCTGTATGTCTCTTGTAAGTGAATGTCCATGTCTTTTTCTATGCTTAGAAAATTCTCTGAATTTTTTATATTTTTATATTTTTATATTTTTTATACTTTATTTTGAAACCAGGTCTCACGAAGTTATGGAGGGCCTCCTGCAACAAGTAGAGAGAGAGGGAGAGAGACAGAGACAGAGAGACAGAGAGAAAGAGAACACGAGAGCGTGCTGAGGCTGGCCGCGAACCCGGATCCTCCGGTCTCTGCCTCCCAAAGTACTGGGATTACAAGCATGCGCCACCATGCCTGGCTGGTTGTGCTAATTTTGATGACCTAATTGAGATGAGCTCTACCAGGATACATCATTGTGAAGTTCATGTTCTCTTCCTGTATAATTCATAAGTATCTTTTTTTTTTTGCGGTACCGGGGATTGAACCCAGGGGCATTCTACCTCTGTGCTACACCCCCGGCCCTATTTTCTATACTTTATTTTGAAACTGGGTCTCACAAAGTTGTGGAGGGCCTCACTAAGTAGAGAGAGAGAGAGAGAGACAGAGAGAGAGAGGTGAGGCTGGCCACAAACCCGGATCCTCCGGTCTCTGCCTCCCAAAGTACTGGGATTACAAGTGTGCACCACCACGCCCGGCTCATAAGTATCTTTTAAGTAGGTATTTTGAGACTATGAAAGTACCGTGTCCCCTACCTTTTCTTACCAGTTCTAACACTCGAAACAACAGTTAGTACTGTGGTAATTCCATAGTTGTTTCTATTTTCTTCCTTTTTGTTCTCCATTTATTAGTTGGACTTCAGCTCCCACAGTGAGTGCCCTTCTTTCTTTACTCATTTATTTATATCACTATGAACTCATAGAATTTAATTCATTTTATGAGTTACATAAATTACTGTCACTATTTTTTCTTGCTCTAATTATCCCAGATTTGGCTACTGAGAACTCTTTCAAGTCAGTTCCTATGTCCTTTCAACATGAAGGCTCATCTTTAGCTTTCCCTCCCCCAGTCCTAGAATCAGCCACTTCTCCATGTGGGTCTTGTGCCTTTAATTGGATAATGATCATTACCAACCAAGATATGGAAGCTAGGCATGCTCATTGCTGCTGGGTCATTGTTGCTTCTCCATGACAAAGCAGGGAAATGGTATGTATATGAATTTACATATATGTCCGTGTACATCTGATTCTAATTCAGCACACAGGGTTCATTCTGGTTCTCCCCTTTTCATTTTTGGAGCTCTTTTCTCTGACAGTGAGAAACCTGGTTCCTATTATCTCCAGCATATTTACACATGAATTAGCTTCAGAATTGCTAACCCATAACCTTGTGAAGAAAAATTTTACTAACTATAGCACCAAGTTTGCATACATTTATTTTTGGTTTTGCTTTACAACATGAAGTCAAACTGCTGTTGTCCAGAGTTAACTAGGTTAATTTTTCTTCCCTTTAGAGTGGTTATGTTAATTGTCTATCATACAGTTGTATTTGTTAGTTACTATTTTTATTCTTGTTTGGGTTTTCCCTACGTCCTCAATGATTTTAATTATTTAATTGTGTGTGTGTGTGTGTGTGTGTGTGTGTGTGTGTGTGTGTAACATTGCCAAGGTACTGAAAGTCAAATTAAGAGAGAGGTACTCTTGGAGTATCATTCCTTCTATGACATTCCCTTCTTCCAGCTCCATCCATCTCTTGTAGATAACCATTCTCATAAGTGTGTGGCTTACCCTTTCCTATGTTCTTTCTGCTCGTGTGATTTGCAAATATTTTCTCCTATTCTGTAGGCTGTCTCTTCTCTCTGTTGTTTCTTATATTATGCAGAAACTTTTAATTTGATTTACTCTCATTGACTGTTTTTGCTTTTGTTGCCTATGCTCTTGAGGTCATATCCAAAAAAAAAAAAATCTTTCCCTATTCCAGTGTTACAAAGCATCTTTCCCTACACAGTCTTTTCATAGTTTCATAATTTTCCTACATTTAAGTCTTTAATCCATCATGAGTTAATTTTTGCATCTGGTGAGAGATAGTGGTCTCATTTCATTTTCCTGCATATGGATAACCAATCTTCCCAGCATCATTTATTAAGGAGACTGTTTTTTCCCCAGTGTGTGTTTTTGTAAACTTTGTTGAAGATCAACTGGCCCTAGATGATTGGATGGAACACTGCACTTTCTATTCTGTTCCATTGGTCTGTCTGTTTTACACTGTAACTGTGCTATTCTAGCTCATCCCAAAGTCTGATTGCATTATTGTTTTGGCGATCTCTTTTCATTCCCACAAATGATCCAAACTCCAAATGAGTACCATATAAATTGATCTTTTTTTCTTATCCTAAGTTGCTAATGATATTACCAGTATCATTTTGTGTCACATTTTTGTTTATTCTCCATTTCAAGCTTCATTTATAACACCTAGATTAATTTCATGGGTCTATGTCAAAAGGAATATTTTACCAAAGTTTTAAACTCTGGATATTTTTAAAAAGCCATCAGAAAATAAGCAGGATATAAAACAGTAACATCCTTTTTTTAAACTCATCAAAAAGTCACCAAAATTTAATATCTGAATTTTCCATTAAAATTGAGTTCTCCAATGGTAACTTTGTTCTATTGCAAAATGTTTACAATTTAAGTTCGCTCATAATGACAATATTTCTTTTAATCAAAAAATTAAAATATACTATATGAAAAACCAGAAGTTATTTTCTTTTGCTTTCTGGAAGTTTGGTGGAGAGGGTGTGATCACTGGTGTGGACAGACACCGCTGTGGCTCTGGAATGTTGAAAGCATGTCCCCTAAGCAGCAAGTTTCAAAGGTGAGGATGTGAGGCAATGGTTGGATTGTGAGGGCTCTGATCTCATGAGTGGATTAATCCATTGATAACTGAAAGGACTACCAGGAGTTGGGACCTGGTTAGAGAAAGCAAGTCCCCAGGAAGGTGCCCTAGAAGGGCTTATCTTATCCCCAGCCCCTTGCTCTACCTCTGCTTCCTGGCTACCATGAGCTGAGCTGCTTCCCTTCACCATGCCTTTCTTCTATGATGTTTCTGCCTTGGAGCCAGATGACTATGGACTGAACCTCTAAACCATGAGCCAAATAGCCCTTTCCTCTGCTAAGTAGTGCTTGTCCAGTGTTTTGGTCACAGCAATAACAAAGCTAACTGCAACAGAGGGAGAGGAGAGTACACTAAATACTGCCTTTCAGGAAGGAGGGAGAGCTCTTCTGTGCCCAATTCAGCAGAGAAGTCAGAGGAACAGTGGACTGAGAAGTGATCATGAGGTTCACTAAGTGAGGAATATCAATGACTTTGACAAGGGAGCCACTTCTGTGGAATAGGTGGGTGAGCAGGAAACCTGATTAGAGAATGAGAGTACCCACCTGTGAATACAGACTTCTCTGTTGTCAAATTTGCTTTAAAAGAGGGCAGGGAAATGGGACAATACCTAGAAGGAAATGTGAGAAGGTCAAATTATTTTTTTTCAGTTAGCATCATAGATTAAAAGAATAATACAATAACAGAATGAAGTAAGAGAGGGAGAAATGCTGTAATGTGGCTTTTGAGTAGGCAAGAAGGAAAAGATTCAGTGTAAAAGTGTAACTATTGGCTTAGATATGGACAATACATTCATAGCAACAGGCAAGACACAGCGTATGAGATAGATGATAGGTCAATAGGTAATGTGGTGAAGATTTTAGGCGCTCTCCTCTGATTGTCTCTTTTGTCTCTGTGAAATTGAAAATAAATCCAGAGGTACTGAAAGTTTGGTCAAAGGGGGAAGTCATAAAACAGCAATCAGGAAGGAAAGGTCTAGAGAAATATTATGATCACTGGGAAGCAGTCAGTATACATTTAAATTCATATTTGAATCTCACTATCATGTACAGTTACAATGCACATGACATTAGCTTTCATGACACTTCAATGCAGACACTTGAAATGGAAAGGTATGAAAAGATACAAATGCAACAAATGGATGTTTTACGATAAGGATATAGGTATTAGTGTATTTTCTTGTGAATTTTGTATATCTTACGATATAAACTGATGATTCACAGAAGAATGGATCACTTCTCTGAAATGGACATATCATCCCATGTCCAGTCACCTATGGCCACTTTACCTATAAATATACCAGTCTCTTTACCTTTCAGGTAGCCACTCACCCTCCATGAAACCTTAGATCTTGCAGATTAATGTCTTCATCAGATTCCTCATTCCAAGGTTATAATTATTCCATTCCCATACCATAATTTCAGGCCACAACTTGTTTATAAAAATTATTTTAAATATGTCCATAATTCAACCCAATTTCTTGAGTTTGCCAGACTGTAAGAAATTAAATATCACTTGGGAAACCAGCTCCTCAGTCCCCAGGTTTGCATCCCAGCTCTTGAGAGATAATGGCATCAAGGTCCCTCTTGCCACCAGCATGGGGCACACGTCTATGCCCTCCAGTGTGGGTCCAGAGTGATGGAGGTTGGTGTTCAGTCACCCTTCCTTTCTAGCTACAGAATCCCTGAGAACAGGATCCTTGGGATGTTATCAGCATCACCACTCGCCCTACTAGAGTGAGATTACCAAGGGCCTGGAGGAGCAGGTATGGGGGGACACATGGGAGTGAGGGATGGAGAAAACAGAAGGTGGGCTGAGGCAAATGTAGCCATCTTGTTTCCCCTTCATCCATCATCTCCTCCCTCAATCCTAGGGAATCCAAATTCAATAATGGAAAGAATTTCTCTGCCTCAACTTCCAGCCTTCCCTATTATGCCCAAATCCATCCTGCTTCCTTCAAGGACTAAAATGTTGATACTCTAAAGCCAGAAGGATTGTTTTTTCTCTGTTTCCTATAAGACTAATTCCGACACAGCCCTTTTCTTAGGCCCCAGTCCAGAACTGCCGAGCTGCTATCCACACCACCCTTATTGTCCCGGCTTTAAAGAGCAGAGTGTGAAGGTGTTACAGAAAGTGGGAGGAGAGAAGGCACGCATTGAATATTTCAAAACTCTTTTCCTGCCTCACTAATGTGATAATGATGGCTCTGTGTCTGCTGAAGGAGGAGGCGAGGGTCAGAATGCTCCAGTACAGGCAGAATTAGCAACACCAGGGACGATGTCCCAGAAAACACGACACAAAGAAGCAGGACAAACACAGGGTGTATTTACACTTTCAGTCTTTGCCATTTAGAAATTAGTGCAATTGTGCTGCCAGAACACCAATAAGAAGGAATGTTCTAAAAAAAAAAAAAAGCAGAAAGACATTTCTATAGATGCTTAAAAAAAAAAGTCTGGCCACCTAACTAGGGAATACCTCACCATAAAATCAAGTCAGAAAAGACTAGAGTGCTTTCAGAATCTCAATCCCTGCTTGCAGTTCCAGCACATCTGCAGGAGTAATAAGTTTTGTGATTTCTAAGAGGCTTGTGGTTAACCTCACAGCATGGAATGAATTATCTCCAATTCCATCCTTCATTAAAACACTCCTTCCCCAAAATGTGTCAATGAAGTCAGAACCTGGCCAGCCGCGGGTCTACCAGAGCAGTGACCATCAACTTCTCTTCCATTATATCTACCCTCAGTATAGGAAAACAACGTCATTCATTCCACAGAGCTCTGAGCGGTTGATGTTGTGCCTTGACTGAGTGAAGAACATCTCTCAAGTTTTAATTTGAACAGGGTATGCACCAAACTTAAATGCAATCTCTGTGTAAACACAAAAATCTTCAACCTCAAATGAGTTAGAATAATTAAATTTAATCATTTTCTTTAGAGACATCTTTAAAACTTCTGATCCTGCTCATGAGATTTATAATCCTCCAACAGTGCTTCAGCTTGAGAGAAAACAAAGGAGAATGACACTCCCAGAGTTATTTTGGCAAGATTTATTCCACATTTTCAGTTCTGAGCATAGACAAGTTACTGTCTTCCCTTCCCTGTCTCTCCCTTTTCATCTCTAGTTCTTTATCTTGGTAAAAAAAAAAGGGGGTGGGGAATTTAGGCAGAAGCCATGCTTCCCTAGTTCTTAAAGTCCATATCTCTACTACTCTGACATAAACAGCCATAAAGATCCCCAAATTAAAAGCTGTCACCCAGGACTTGGGTGAGTGCTGGAGACCGCTGCCAAAGGTCGTTGGCTGATCTCTGGCTGAAGACGGTGGTTGGGAGTGACTGCCTTCCAACAGCTGCTTGCGATAAACAGATATGTTCAGTAGGTAATAAAAAATAACATGATTTGCACCTGATCTGAGAAATAAAAAACGGAACCATATGCCCTTATAAGTAAGACTCCACTAGGGGTCAAGGATTATATTACCCTTCAAAAATCCTTACATTAGTCTATTATCCAATGTAAATAAAAAGAGAAAACTGTTACAAAAATATTTATACGCTCTTTGAATATTCAAATTCAAATTTACTTCAAGAAGAAACCATATCATCTAGTTCTCCTCCCTTAAAAACATAAAAAACAATTTTTTTCTTCAAAGCTATTAGTAGATAACCCTATCCAATTTACATAAAAGGTATTAAAAGGAAACATTTTTCAAGTTTGAATGATTCATTTCTTTGCATAATTGTGTTGATACATATGCCAGAAATAATTATCAGGGTGCCAAGCCACACATCCAAATCAGGTGTTTTATTTTTAGCTTAATATATACTATAGATCTTCTTACTCCCTGTATTATTCTGAACTTTATTAATATAGAGTTTTATAATATTTATGATGAAATTTCTAGTCATTAAATGCAAATTTTTCTCGACTTGTTATGGTTTCTACAGCTGTACTTGGAGGTGTAGCTTGATGAAGAAAAATATTAGCTTTGTTGTAATGAGAAATAAGAACACCACTTAATAAGATTTACTACCACACTGTGGGAAGTACTTCTAACACAAGCTCACAGAGTCAAATTGTGTTACAAACTATTTGTACAGATTCTAGAAAGCATTCTGAACCTCCTAACCAAAAGTGTTCTGGGATTTTTTTTTTCTTACTTTCCTTTTTTTTTGGCACTAAGAGGAATCTTGGCTAAAGAGTACCATAATTTCACTCCCTTCTCTTGTTCCACAAGAATTCTTGCCACTGATATATGAGAGAATCCTTGGACATATATTCCTGCTGGTCATATTCTTTTCAGAATTGGGATTAGGAATCATTTGTACTGATAACAGGTTTATGCATTATATACAACTTTCTTTACAAAGCATTTTTCTTAAATGATAGAAAATGTAGTATTTTGTTTAGTTGTCATTATGCTCAATAAATTCTTTTTCATAGCTAAGTTTTTGTGAAAATGGCACCTGCTATGCTATTGGAACTGAACACCTAAATAAGTTTTATCTTTGGTGATAACGAGTTTAACTAGATTCAGGAAGACTATAAAGATAATTTTTATCATGATGGCTAAAATGGTACATTTCCTTAGTACTGTATTTAACTCCCTAGCTTCACCAGAGGTTTAATGCAAAAGCAGTAAAGATGGAGACTAAGTTTTAAATTAAAAACTCTAAATCAAGAATGATTTACTACCTGTGCCAAGCGAATTCCAAATTCCATCTTAAAAGGCTAAATAGGAGGTTGATTCTACACGACCTCGGTCGGGGGCAGGGAGGTCTTTGAAACCAAACCCTTTCTAACAGAAGCTTGGGCATAGCACCTATGGACTATGTTAAATGTCATTTCCCTCTTTTCAACCCTGTAGTTTCTGAGTATTTTCACCAGAGCATTTGTTTAAACTCTAAGACTTGGAAAATCAAGAAGGATCTTGAGAGCTTTCACACCACTGAGATTTAAGCAAAGAAAGTCGCGTCCCTACTTTCCTGAGAACCAGCCCTGCTGTGCCCCCCCTTTGTACAGCCACAGTACCACTTCTCTGCTTTTCTTAGGACAATTTTCCATAGACCCAACTGCCTCCCATCTATTCAAGCACACATATTATACACTCAGTTGAATCACAAGCTCCTTGAAGTTAGGAGGATTTCTCTCATTTTTTTTTCAATGTTACTCATCATCTTTAGCATACTATGTTTGAGGTGATCAAAGTAGGTTGCATATTATTTAAAAATCAAACAACTTTCATGCCTTCTTATAAGAAAGTGTCTAATGCATTCTGATAATCAAAAAAGGGTAATGAAAGGAATTGAGATATTCATCAGCACCCAGTTGGAATACATGTGATAAAAGAGAACTTTAAAGAACCTTATCCTCAGAAACACAATCAAACTTTCATCATAAACAACAATGCAGGACAAAATATTACAAAATCTGTAACTTTTTCTGTTATCCATGAATAAATGAGAACATCTATGTCATTTTGATATAGCACACTTTTAGATTGGCCACAAAATCATTATTTATCATCACACACATAGTTTAAATATGTTTTCCTTTAAACACACTGCTACAATTTAGTTTAGCTTTCCCAGGAAAAACATAAGAGTGTGCTCATTGTATGCAGTGCAAATTAAACCCAGAGAAAATCTTCTACAAAGAACATTTCCACACATGCCCTCCATCCAAGGTCCCTAAAAGATCCATTAGAGCGTACAGCACCGAAAGAAGAGAGGCACGTTAACAATTTAATTTAAAACCTTTGGTAAATTTGCAATGGAAACTTACAAGAGATGGATTTAATCTAAACTGTGTTTAAGCTCCATAATGTGTCATACAGTTTTCATTTTTTGTTTTAGGCAAAATTACTGAATATTGAATACCAATGAGCTTAAGAACTGGGTTGAACAATAATAGAAAATACTTCCTGTGTATCCATTGCTGAACTTACTCTGCATGTTACTAGGTTGTTCCTCTTGTAGTCTCTTGACTGGGATTCCTTAGATGTCTCAGATTCCATGGGGAACTTTTGTCTCCCTTTATAATCACTGCATTGCTCATCAGATAAAATGTCCAAAGAACAGCACAGGTGAGATTAATGGAAGCACTATGATGGAAGTAGGGCCCCAGGCCTCTGGGGGACAGCTGTTCTCAGTGATTCTGCTGAATCAAAGGTGAACCTACCCTTGCTTAACTGTCTGGGCTAAATCTTCTTTACTCCCGATGACCTTGAAAGGCTCGTTCTCTCAAAAATGCACTGGAATCCACTGCTCGGGTTAGACTTGAATTGGATCCTGCATGAGGTTGTATTGTCTTTCCCAGGGCTGTTGGCATCAGAGCCGATGCTGTTCTTGGTGAGAGCAAACAGGAGTGAACCATTCTACATGATCCAAATCACTTTTCTAAGTAGGATTATCTAGTATTTCCTTCTACTGTTTTCATTGTACATTTGGAGACTAATATAATTGTCTATCATGAACATTCAGATGGTGGAGATATAGTCTGAAAGACTCAGGAAATTCATCCTTGTTATGTTTTTCAGTAGCCCTCTAGGTGATTTTGACTAATGGAGAACATTCACGAGTCAATGCTTTCAACTGCACAAGGGAAGCATAGTATTTGTTCACAACCCGAAATCTCATGTCTCTACCATTATGCCATTTAGAGAAACATTTGTGTTAATGTTTCTAAAAGGATGTTTCCATCCTAGTTCATGAAACTCTGTGGTACTGCATTATTTTGACTTTTTCAGAAACTTATGAAAGAAATCAAGAGTATTTAGAAATGAGCCGGGCGTGGTGGCGCACGCTTGTAATCCCAGTACTTGAGAGGCTGAGACCGGAGGATCCAGGTTCGTGGACAGCCTCAGCTACTTAGTGAGGCCCTCTGCAACTTAGTGAGACCCTGTTTCAAAATAAAGAATAAAAAATAGGGCTGGGGGTGTAGCTCAAAGGTAGAATGCCCCGGGTTCAATCCCCAGTTCCCCCCCCAAAAAAAAGAGTATTTAGAAATGAATTGGCATATTTTATCAAATATTTCTTCTGAGAAAATATTTCCAATGTAAGATACTATAATGATATCTCTAACACTCAACAAGCTAGACAAGGACAGAATTATTCCAATTATATAATGATAAATGAATTATAAGAGTGTTTTAATTTCTTTGAGAGAACATTTCTTGCATCGTAAAATTTAGAGTTCCTGCATATAGTAAGATCTCAACTATTGTCATGGTTGATCATTTCGTATGGTTTGAACACTTTCATATGGTTTGAACTTTGTAAAAAATCATCTTTAGTATTTTGCCTTAAATAATCCATAAATGTCTTCCACTTAAAATGATACTGTTCTCCTTCAATACGTGTTTTAAAAATACTTTAGAACATAAATCTTTAATTTCTTGAAACAAACATAGCTACAAGAATAATTGCATGCAGTGTAATAAAAACTGCTGGTGAAAGAGAAGCTAGAACAAGGCCCTGGGATTCGGCAATCGGGCAGCTGTTCTGAGCCTGCCTTGGCGACTATGAACAAGGAGAGGAAAGAACAATCCAACTGGGTTGATGCATTTGAATTAGTTGTGCATAAAAATTCTTATTATCACCTTGTTTATGTCTATAATGCATAATAACCATTTTTTCTAGGTATAAGTCTCAACATTTTTGGAAAGATGCCATATCTTCCATGCTACATTTAATTATTAGCACAGTCTAGTTTGGCTATTTAAGAATCAGTTCTATTTGGTGTTTTCTGATGAC
The DNA here is from genome assembly GCA_004027185.1 of Glis glis. Taxonomy (NCBI): domain Eukaryota; kingdom Metazoa; phylum Chordata; class Mammalia; order Rodentia; family Gliridae; genus Glis; species Glis glis. The sequence goes on along the minus strand of PVJS01001041.1, from coordinate 59,607 downwards.
TTAGTGGTGTACTCCTCATCCCATCTAGCTTAGTGAAGATAAGAAAGATGTGGCTGTGGTTGATAAACAGAGAGGAGACAGATGTGGCTGACCTCAGGGATACCCTCTCCTTTTTGTAAGCACTGGCTTCTTGGGTGTTGATAGAAGCAAGAATGACTAGTGTGGTGGGAGAAGTCTGACTTGACTGCTCCCTTTTTTAAATAGTGAGTAATTTACTCAACAAATATTTATGGGGTGTCTATCCTATGTCAGACAATATCCAAAGAGTTGGAAACCAGCTATCATTAGAACTGTAAAAAATGCGTGTCTTCCCTCCCTCTACCCCCGGCTCTGGGGACATGGGGTAGTTGATCCCTTGGCCCCCTACCCGGAGAACCCCCTCTGGCACTGGGGATGCGGGGCGGGAGAGCCCTGGGCCCCGCCCCCGGAGACTCCCCCCGGCACTGGGGACACAGGGCGGGTGAGCCCTTGGCCACCCCTGGAGAACGCCTCCCCCTAGCGCTGGAGAAGCAGGGCGGGTGAGCCCTCGGCCCCACCCCCGGAGAAACCCTCACTCTGGCACTGGGGACGTGGGGAGGGGCAGCCCCATAGTACCCCAGTGCTGAGGTCAGGGGATGATGAGCCAGGAACCCTGCACAGGAGGGACCACAGACAAAGAGAGAAAACTTCAGATGAGAGAAGAAGGTGAACTAACTGGGGGAGACAGAAGGGAAGGAGTGGGAGACAAACTGGAGCACAGGATGCACTTACACAAAGATATCAAAGTCAACTACTATGCTGAAAATGGGCAGGAGGGAGGGGGGAGTCAAGGGGGTGGGATTTGGGGAGTGCTAATTAACCGACGAATGCATGTATACATCAACCACCCTGAAATCCTTCAAGATGTATGTTTGCAATGCACTAATAAAAAAAAAAAAAGCATGTCTTCACAGGTCTTACATTCTCCTGGGGAAACTAGGCGGTGAGCAGGGTGGAAACACAAGTAGTAAGGGAGACAGTTATGAGTGCTAAGAGAATTCTGAAGCAGGAAACCACAATAGGACGTACCTGCAGGGTTGCAATGTGAGTGGCCACAGAATGCCTCTGATGTGGCAGGCTGTTAGAAAGGGGGACAGAGGTGAGGCAGGGACCCTGAGGGGGAGGTTAACTCTAAGGTGCACGTGGGCTTGTTCACCGACAGGCACGATAACGCATCATTTGGACTGACATGTGTCCTGCTGTGATTGCTTTTTTTTATGTTTTTATTGGTGCATTGTAGTCTCACATCACAATGAGTATCAGTTTGGTGTTAACATACATGCACACAGCTCTTGGTGTCCCTCCCCCCTGCCTCCCCCCCACATGTAGCACAGAGAATGATGTTGGTATAATCTCATATATACATATTGTTTATGACAGTAATTCCATAGATTCACTTCTTTCTTACCCTTCCCTTTCCCTTGTACCCCTTCCCTTGCACCACTGGGGGTTCTCCATTGTCATTGGAGTCCCTTTTGTGTCCCCACTACTCCCTAAGTTGTGCATATTAATGAAAACATATGTCCCTTCTTTTTTTGTGATTGGCTAATCTCACTTAACATAATGTTCTCCAGATCTTTCCATTTTCTTGCGAATGCTGTTATTTTGTTCTTCTTTATTGCTAAGTAGAATTCCATTGTGTGTATTTCCCATAATTTTGTGATCCACTCATCTGTTGATGGACATCTAGGTTGGTTCCGTAATTTGGCCACTGTGAATTGTGCTGCTATGAACATGGGTATGCATATATTACTGTAGTTTTCTGGTTTCAATCCCTTTGGTATGATACCCAGTAGTGGTATAGCCAGATCATATGGTGGATCCATTCCCAGTTTTCTGAGGACTCTCCACACCGATCTCCACAGTGGTTGAACTAGTTTGCAATCCCACCAACAGTGTAGAAGAGTCCCAATTTCCCCACATCCTCGCCAACATCTGTTGTTGTTTGACTTCTTAATGCTTGCCATTCTAATTGGGGTCAGCTTTTCTGAAAATATAAACACCTTGGTTCCTAAGGAGAAATGTTTCGTATATTGAGTCGTATTAATTTCCTCATGCCCACTGTGTTTGACCCTTTAATCGTGGCAGAAAGATGACTAACTAGAGCTGAGATCCAGTTACCGACCACAACCAACGTAACATCGAGCTGAACAGGTACACATGAAGTGGCCTATCAAAGTCAAGTCGCATATGAATTGATGTAACTTAGGACAGTGGCTGCAGAGCGAATAGTTGATACAGTGTTAAGGGACAGTCATGTGGATTGGCAGGCAGGATTTGATCACAGGAAGAGCAAAGAGAAAAAAAGGAGATCTCAATGTGCAATTGCAAAGAACAAAGAAGACTGAGAAGTGGAAAATGATAACTTATTAGTAATAAAGGAATTGGAATGACATGGTAGTTTGAAGTCTTCCATGGATGGAAGTAGATGTAACTCCCTTTTGAATTTGGAAAATTTAAAGTGAAGTAGTTCTACTCTGAAATAAGTGTTATTGTCTTCCATGCAAGCAGAGGCAAGACATTAGAAGAAAGTATGGAAACTTCTTCCCATTCAGATACTATAAATTCCCTAAAAGAATACATAGGAAAAGAGGAGAGATAACGGGGTCGTCAGTGGATAGCTTTCAGCAGATTTCAAATACATGGTGAGAATCTTTATGTTAATGTTTGAAAGTGAAATATGGGATACAAGAGAGTACATATAAAAATTAACTATTTAAATTCTTTTTCTTTCCTGGAATTTAACCAATTTTGACCAACAACATGCACACAACAATCAATGGCATTATTTCTATGTAATATTTTGAAAAAAAAAATGTCTGTTTTCCAGCTAGTGTTTGGATCATGTTTCCCCTCGGATGAAACATGTATCCGGAAGGCTTTCAGTTTTCAAAATATAAACGATAACAATCTAGAAAATAATAATAATTGCCATTGCTGGAGTTATTCTGAAAAAATATGAAGTAAAATCCGAAAAAATCAATCTCAAGGAGAAAAACTCTATGGGTAAGCATACAGCCCCAGGAAAACAGCTATTTTGAAGATGAGAATACATTTGAATAAATATTTTTCTTGATATTTTTAAGAAAATTATTCATTCTACTTTGTATTTCTGCTTTGTGCATTTTAAGCAGAAAAAAAAACAATACAGAACTTTTTTTCCCAAGTCCTTTTTGAAAGGAGGTTGGAAATAAGCTATTTTAAAATAATATTCTTTTTGACAATCCTGTGAATTCCTATCTAGGGTAAAGATTCTGCCTTTGTCTCTTTTACTTTATTTTACTTTTCTCCTAGCTTCCCTTAGCTTCATATGGTTAATATCTGGCTTTTCTTGCAACAGGCCTGAGAGAATTAAGCATTGCCATGGTTCACAAACCGAAAAAGCTAATATGGAAATCTTCTTACCCTAAGCAGATTGAATACAGGGCAGGTATTTTGAATATAACGATAGCGGTATGGTTTCAATTCTGAGGAGGCTGCAAAGAAGTCCACAGTCAGTGGCACAGTCTTGTCTCGTCTGTCACTGTGGGTAATGGTGCAGAAAAAGATGATCTCCGATGCGTGACAGATGAGAGCGAGGACTGAGGATCAAACAGACAGAGCACTTTGTTCACAGAGCAGCGAGCTACAGAAACTATTTACCTGTGACGGGGGAAGTGTTGGGATGGCAAAGATTCCAGGAGCCAGTGCATCCTCCTGCTGACAAAAGGAAATAGGAGAAGGCCCAAAGAGGAGGATCTAGACTTCGGCAGGCAGCTGGCCTCCCTAAGTCAAGAGGCTTTCTTTGGGCATGAGAGAAAACACTTACGTCACCCAGCGTAGGATTGCAATAATGGTCAAGATTTTTATGTATTGTGAGGAGTGAGTCTAATTACACCTTCTCAAGGTGGAACCTTGGTTAAAACATGCAAACATACACGTCTGAATAAAAATCCTAGGTGCTATCATCCACCTTCACACTCTCCAGCTGAGAGGAACACAAAAGAAAAAAAGATGTCAATTTCTCATTCTCATCAACTTTCCAAACCGTTTTCAGAAGCTTCCTAGGTGGAAGGGTATAAAAAATTGTATGCAAGTATTGCTCCAGTTTAAGAACTCATACTCTAGCAGGGTGTGGTGGCACATGCCTGTAATTCCAGTATTTGGGAATCTGAGACAGGAGGATTGAAGGTTCAAGACCAGCCTCAGCAACTTAGTAAGACACTCAGCAACCCAGTGAGACCCTGTTTCAAAATAAAATAGGGCTGGGGGTATAACTCAGAAGTAGAACACCCCTGGGTTCATTCCCCAATACCACCACCACCAAAAAAAAAGGAATTCATGCTTTAAAACAGTGATGTTTATACAGACCCTACAGTAAGTAAGCGCCATATGAAGGTATGTTTTCTGCATAGTCAGATGACTCTAAGGAATGAACTTTTTTTTTTAAAAGAGGTAGTTACAAGATTGTGGAAAACTCCATACTCTTTTAGAGAATATCACTCATCATTGTAATGGTTGATTTTAGGTGTCAATTTAACTAGGCTAAATAATACCCAGAGAGTTGGTAAAAATGAGACTTTCTGAGCCAGTCTCAGAAAGCCAAGGATCGTATGTTTATTCTCATATGTGGAACTAGAGAGAAAATAGGAAATAAAAAGGGATTTCAGATAATGAGGAGAGTGACCAGTAGAATAGCGGAAAGGGATGGTGGGGCAGGGAGAGAAGGGGAGGGGGGAAAGGAGGCTTGAGCAAGGAAATAGTTCAAATAATGTTATGACCATATATGAAGGAATCATACCAATCTCAGTAGCATGTAAAGGGAGGGAGGGAGGGGGAAGCAGGGTGGAATCTCACTATGTTATAAAATTACAATACACCAATAAAATCATTAAATAAATAAATAAAATGGAGCAGGACCAGTTGGTGACCATGAAGCGTCTCTATCCCCACTTGTTCAGTATTCTTTTTAATATGATAGGTAGACTAGATAGATAGACAGATGATATAAGATACCTACTCTGACTTAGGTCCCGGAGAAAATAAGACAAGTAAGATGTCAGTTACCTGGTTTCTACCTCTCCTTCATTCTCTCCTCCGCAACCTCTTCAAGAACTTTTATCTAACATGGAAGAAACTTAGATGCATAAACAGATATTTTCAGTATAATTCCTGAGTTTTGTAATACAGGTAAGCATAGGGTTCTGTGCCTTAGGAATTAGGAAATTCTTCTTAGAGGAGGTGTAGGACTTCACCTTCCTCCACTCTAAATTTTCATTTCAGCCGGGCGTGGTGGCACACGCTTGTAATTGCAGTACTTGGGAGGCTGAGACAGGAGGATCCGGGTTCACAGCCAGCCTCAGCTACTTAGTGAGGCCCCCTGCAACTGAGTGAGACCCTGTTTCAAAATAAAGAATAAAATAAAATAGGGCTGGGGGTGTAGCCCAGAGGTAGAATGCCCCTGGGTTCAATGCCCGATACAGCAAAAAAAAAAAAAAAAAAAAATTTTTTTATTTCATTCAAAACACAACTCAAAAAGTAAATATCAAGTAATTGAATGCTGCTCATGTCCAACCAGTAACCTTATGTACTCCATTATTGATCCTGGCAATCTCAAATCTCACAAAATTCAGCTTCAAACTCTCATCGCTTATAAATTTTTCAATCCTATTGGTTTCATAGATTACTATTTAATGGTAGCCTCATTGCACAAAACTATTGCTTGGTTGACTTTTAACACAGGACAAGATGTTCCACATTGCAAGTGAAACTAGGAACTTAGTACCTTGTTGGCTTCAAAAGAACAAAAATCAAGATATAATTAATTGTGAAATCTTTTCCTACCTTTATTTATTGCCATTCCTTAACCCAAAATATCACATCTATAAACATAGGTAGAAATAGACAAACTGTTGTGCCTTACTGACATTATTTTTAGATAGAGCTGACCAAAATGTATAATAACTAATGAAATTTGGTTTGATTAAAGTAAAATTATCTTTGAAACTGAAGATGTTTTACAGTAACTTTCTTAATTCCGAAAAATGCACATATAAAATTATGAAATTCTCCACTGAATCTGTCCTCATTTACCTATCATCTTATTCCCTTTTATTATTTTTTCTCCTTGTATGTTGGAGATTTATACCCTCTGTGTGTAGATTTAGCCTACAGGCCGCTAAATTACATAATACATTTCTTGATCTTTTGTGTATTAGCAGATAACTAGATGAATTCTAGTTTATATTAGCAAGTGTGAAGCTTTGTGAGAAACTTCAGAGAAAAATATTTTTACACTAAAAGACTTAGAGAATCTCCCACATTCAAATAGACTAAAGGGGAAAAAAGCATGAATATTTATATGTGAAAAAAATTGCCAGGCATGGTGGAGCACGCTTGTAATCCCAGTACTTGGGAGGCTGAGACAGGAGGATCACAGGTTCGCAGCCAGCCTCAACTACTTAGTGAGGCCCTCCACAACTTAGTGAGACCTTGTTTCAAAATAAAGAATAAAAAATAGGGCTGGGGGTGTAACTCGGAGGTAGAATGCCCCTGGATTCAATCCCCAGTACTGCCAAAAAAAAATTATGTTAGACTAGAGAACCTTAATCTTGAGGGATTTATACATTTGGTTAAAAAATGACATATTTTTCAGTATGAAGTAGTAAACTACATTATGAACTCATTAATAATGTCATAGGACTTAATCTAATGAAGTCATTTTTTGAAGATCATTAATCATTCCAGGGACACGAATCCATTTTATAAAACTTTTCTAAGTTCCAATTCTATTTCTCAGTTACTAACTAGAACTTTATTGAAAAAAAAATCAACCCTTCTAAAAGGTGAGAAATGTGTCCCTTTATGAACTGAGAGAGCATTGGTGAATAATATATAACCTATAAAGGTCATAAACATGTCATAACATGAATGTATTAATTTAAAAAATCTTTAAAATATCTTGTTTTGAAGATATTATGAGAAACTTAAGATAGTAATACTTGATGTTTATATATCTCTTCTCTCCTATTTTCCTCTTATTGCCCAAACTAAGTCTTAAAAAATACCTAATGGATTGGAGCCCTTGTCCCAACAGCAGGGGGATCTCGGCTGCACACAGTCCGGGGTGAGGTCAGGACTCCCAGGGCTCTGGATGAATGCTTCTTACATGGAGTATAGCTTATGTCACTGGTAGTTGCCTACTTAGGATACTCTAGAAAATATGTAAAATAAATATATCTTTGCATGAAGCACATTTTCCATGTAGTTTGACATATCATGAATCATAACATTCAGAAATAGCTTAAGTAAATAGAGTGACTGTAAGCCACTTGGTCGTTTGGGGTTCCTTCACATTTATTTTTGGTTTGACTCAACCTTTAGCTATTCAGACTACTGTTTGGGCTTTGAGTGCACCCAGCCAAAATGGCTCTTACTGAGTAAGGGTATTCCTGGGAATTAAGAACTTTACTCCTGAACCAGAAAGGATATTTTCTGAAGCTTTATGTTTTAGAGGAGCTGTGTACTATATTTTTACTATAAACTGAATGTCAGGTAAATAAAAGTTGTAAAAGCTGTTTAGGGATGTGCTTATAAATGGTTATATTTACAATAATACTAACTGGTTTCTAACGTCTGAAATGGTATTTGCAGTTGATGGTAGAGACTTGTTTGTGTTAGATGTTTTTAAAGGGGGAAGGGGCCTCCATTTTAAGTAACACATCCTTACAAGCATTATAAACCAAAACTCTAGTTCCCTAAAAGATCAAAATCTGAGTAGGAAAATGTATAAAGACACAAATTCTAAGACTTTACCATTCTGACCATTGTGTGTGTTACTCAAATAAAGTAAAATCTTTTCATTGAAAATCATATTGACCGTACTCATGGAGATTTTAAGCCCAACTTAGTAAGAGAAGATTGGTATGTTGACAAATGAGTGTTTGGGGCTGAGAATCAACTAAAACCCATGGACAGAGGCAGAATTTTCCTAACAACACAACTGATTCCCCATTGTTTGTGCTTAGAAGTCTAGAGGCCTAGCTACAAGTACTACTTCTATCACTTTCCTACCTTGTGACTTTGTTCCAAAGCCTTTTAATCTGTCCATGCCCCAATTTCTACATCTTTGTAAGCAAAGGCGTTGAAGAATAATCCCTGTGCGTTGGATGACTGCACAGTCAGTGGGTTTTCGCCTTGCAGGAAACGCTGTAAGGGAGGCGGGTTTTTTCACATCTGAGCAGGCTGTCCCTGAGGGGCTGCAAGCCTGCAGTGGAAACTCCTGCAGGCAGCTCAGAGGTGGAGGAGGCAGAGTGTATGAGGCCTGTCCTGCAGCCACAAGACAGGCTGAGCCCAGGGGACAGGGAGAGGCCTGAGAACATCTGGAGGTGCCGCCCGTGGAGCTGTGTACCCCTCCCCCTGCCCTGGGTCTGCTGAGTCTCAGCCATCATCTGTAATGGGGACCATCAAGGGGAGGGGCTACAAGATAAAGAAGCAGAACAGGATGAAAGAAGGGAGGGAGCAAAGGAAGGTGGAGGAAAAGAAATCACAGCTACTAGTCTATCACAAGGGGACATGACAGGACTCCCAAGGACAGAACAAAAGAGTGAACAGTGAAAGTAAGAACGTCTAGGAAACTTCTGGAAGGGCAGGAAGACCAGGGAGAGCATCTCTAGGAAGCCGCACTTCAAAGGGAGCGAGAGCGGCTGCTTAGCGAGGGATTTATGATGAAGCCATTAATAGCTGGGAACTCAAAGAAAATACAAGATTAACAGCAGCTGATACAGATCCGGGCACCTCACATTTTGCCAAGTACTGATAGCTCGTCATAATCCCAATATGAGAAAGAGAGATGTCAGCTGAGACCTTCAAACTGAAAAAGGAGTTTAATTACAAAACTGGGAGAAAATGTCTCAGTCATGTTGTGAATGCTAAGATGAGCTCATTCTGATTAATGAGATCTGATGATCTGATTATCTCAGATGAGGAGTTCGTTTTCTGTAGGCATAAGAGAGTGACGATGGAGAACTCACGACTTAAAGAGAGTGTAGTACAAAAGCCGTCTGAATGGAAGTGCGGGCAAGATGGAAAGTTTTATCGGAAGAGAGGCAGACAAGACACAGCTGGTGGCTGATGGTTTCATTGCCAGATATTGTCTAGTATAGTACACGTTTCATAGTATAAACAAATGTTTGCTAAGTCACCTTATCAACATATAAATTTAATATCTTATTAAAGAAATAATATTTACTGTGTGTGTAGTGTGTGTGTGTGTGTGTGTGTGTGTGTGTGTGTGTGTTAGTGGGAATTGAACCCAGGGGCATTCTAGCTCCAAGCCACACCTCCAGCCCTACATTTTTATTTTTATTTTGAAACAAGATCTCACTAAATTCCTGAGGCTGGCCTTGAACCTGCAATCCTCCTGTCTCAGCCTCCCACGTACTGGGATTACAGATGTGTGCTACCACACCTGGCTATTGTGTGTAATTTAACAGGGCTCCCATTCTGTCTCATACTGGAGTCACAAGCAGACATTGTCGAATTTTCTACAGAGAGCCAGAGGTCTAAAATACATGTGCACAGCCACAGGCAGGAAATAGATAGAAGAGATTAGGCCGCACATTATGAAGAGACAAAATAGTATGCAAAAAGTAATTATCACGTAGAGACCAGGTAAATGGGTTCCCTGAATGCAGTGAGACGGGTACCGGGACCAGGGTGTTCTGTCTGCAAGTAGTGGATCCACAGACTATGTGGTCAAGAATAAGAAAAGGGCATGCAGGAGTTAGGCAGGTCCCTGTCCTGCACGGGCACGCCCCTGGACAGAGGTTTTGGGGTAAGGCATTGTCTCCTTAGCCAGGACAAGGCAGAGGTGCAGGACTGAGGACTGTGCATGTGTCAGAGGTGGACAGCAGCAGAGCTTTCCCTTCCGCCTGCAGAGCTGAGCTAAAACTATTTCAGCTCCACCTTTTAAGCTAGAATTGGCCCTTATGACAGAAGTGGGATCACAGGGGCCCAGTGGTCCAAATGCTAATGGCTGCAACCAACCAGTACCGCCTGGGAAAGGGGGAAAGTCTAGCAGGAGCTGGAGTGGCGCACCGGACAGAATGGATATTACACCTTTGGTGAGAATCTTTATAAGGGGCTCCGTAGAAATATGGAGAGATGTAGCTCATCTTTGACAGTAGAAGAAATGTTATGATCAATGCAAACTAATTGATGGTATAATTCCAGTTGGTTTTTAAGGTAAGAAAGCAGACAAGGATGATCAATGAAAGTCGGGCTTAAAATTGACGTTTTTTCATACTTTTTGTGATAGTTAATCTAATTTGTCAACTTGACCGGATCATGACACACCCAAGATCATGTGACTTTGGGTGTGTCAATGAAACAATTGGTTTATGTAACAGCAGATTATACAGAAAGTCCTGCCCTAAATGTAGGCAGCAGGGTTCTGATAGGTGCAGGACTTAGATAAAAGAAGGAGAAAGCCGCGTAGAGGGATGCAAGACTCTTTCTGAAGAAAACGCATCTGCTCTCGTCTGAGATCGTCGGCCTCCGGCTCACAGAACTGGAACTTCACCATTTCTCTGAAGAGCTTCTTGATCTTCTGCTCTCGTCTGAGATCGTCAGCCTCCAGCCTTTCGAACTGAAACTTCACCATCGTTTCTCCGAAGAGCTTCCTGATCTTCACATCTTGGACTGGGACTGAATTAGTGGTTGCTCCGATCCTAAGACTCCAGCTCTTAGACCGCTCGACCAGCTACTGGTTCCTCTGACTCTCCACGTGCAGTCGGAACTTGGGACTACATTGCTTCAAACTGTAAGACTGATCTGATAAATCCCTTTTTCCATATACTCATTCTGTGAATTCTGTTAGTCTAGTGAACCCTGGCCAATACACTTTTATTGGTGCACTATAGTCTTACATCTTAACGTAGTTCTTAGTGATAGTGACATACATGCACACAGCACTTGGTGGGCTTTCCTCTGGCTCCCTCCCCACATCCCCCTTTCCCATACAGGCTACTGAGATTGACATTGGTATTCTCACATATGTACATAATGTCAATAGAATTAATTCCTTCATTGATCCCCCTCTCTCCCCCCCCTTTCCCTAAACCACCTCCCTGGCTCCACTGGAGTTTCTCCTCCATTACCCGAAGTCCCTCTGGCATCCCCATTACTCCCTGGCATCTGCATATGAGAGAAAACACAGGACCCTTGGCTTTCTGTGACTGGCTAATCCCACTTAACATAATGTTCTTCAGGTCCATCCATCTTCCTGCAAATGACATCATTTTGTTCTTCTTGATTGCTGAGTAGAAGTCCACTGGGTGTATATCCCATAATTTTGTGATCCATTCATCTGTTGATGGACACCTAGGTTGGTTCCATAATTTGGCTATTGTGAATTGTGAACGTGGATATGCATATATTACTGTAATTCTCTTATTTCAGCCCCTTTGGTGTGATACCCAGGAGTGGTATAGCTGGATCATATGGTGGATCCATTCCCAGTTTTCTGAGGCATCTCCACACTGATCATAGTGGCTGCACTAATTTGCAATCCCACCAACAGTGTAGAAGAGTTCCTAGTTCCCCGCATCCTCGCCAGCATTTATTGTTGTTTGGCTTCTTGGTGATTACCATTCTGATTGGGGTTACTGGTTTTGAGGTTCATATTCATGCACTTTCTGCATGATTCAAATATTCCATTATAGGCACATTTGAAAATAACAAAAAAATAGAAAGAAGTTGGAAAGTGAACTTGTGGACTGAAAGATAATAAAAGATAAAATGAAGGCAAACAATTTTGTAAGCATGACCTTGTTTGTCCTGAAACAGCCCATTTCCACCTGTTTTCTCAGTGTAATTATTAATAGTGTAATCATGCCCCCTTTCACGGTCAAAAATCCTATTTTTATCATTCCTATCCTCCAGGTTTCTGCCCCCTGAGGACTATGACGAGGGTGGATTTCACTCTCGTGCTTATGTAGTTAAAGCGGGGTGGCCTTTAAGAAGGAGAGGCTATTCAGGGTGCACCTGATTCCATCAAGTGAGCCTTAGGAGGGACAGGACTCTCCCTGAAGAAAGGGATTTGGAGTGGACAGGGGTAGAATGCAAGGGAGATATCCACTGCTTGTTTGAAGACAGAATAAGCCATGTGTGAAGGAATGTAGTCAGACAACAGCCCCTTGCTGACAGACAACAAAACCCAAAATCGAACCTGTGACTTCAGTCCTACAACTGGAAAAAACTGAATCCTTCCGCATTCGTGTTACCTTGGAAGAGAACCCAGAGGAGACAGCAGCACAGACAACACCTTAATATCCTCCCTGTAAGACCCAGAGTACACTGTGCCCAGACTTCTGATCTACAGAACTGGAGGGGTCTAAAGCAGTCATCTTTGTGGTGATTAGTTATACAACAATTGAAAACTAATGCATTGGCCAGGCGTGGTGGCGCACACTTGTAATCCCAGTACTTGGGAGGGGGGACCAGAGGATCCGGGTTCGCGGCCAGTCTCAGCTACTTAGTGAGGCCCTCCGCAACTTCGTGAGACCAAAATAAAGTATAAAAGAAAACAGGGCCGGGGGTGTAGCTTGGAGGTAGAATGCCCCTGGGTTCAATCCCCGGTACCGCAAAAAAAAAAAAAAAAACTAATGCATTTACCCAAAAAATAACTGTACACTAAAGTTGTAGTTTGATGCACAGTGGCATGGGAAAAAAAGAAATTTTAAGTTAAAAACCACCACAGGTTTTAAAACTACGATCAATCAAGTTGCAAAAACTATATTAATAATTCTGGCAAAATATAAGTGTGTGTAAGAAGCAAGAGTCTGAGAATTGCAAAGTCTTCAATCAAAGCTGGTGACAAACAGTCATAATGCTTTACTTACAATCTGACAACATTGCAAGTTTCTGATTTGTGGGTTGAGTGTTTACTAAGAGATACTTCCATTTGATCACTGAAAGATTCCATGTTGGCCATACATTTAAAAATGTTATAATTTGAAAAGAAACAATAAAATGAAATTACAGTATAGATGTATAAGTACGGTATATTAGGATAAGTTTATGTTGTAATGTATGACTATACAATAATCCCTCAGTATTCTCAGGAGATTAGTTCCAGACCCCCCTGTAGATTCCCAAATCCAGGAATCAAGTCCTTTATATAAAATACCACAGTGTTTGCATGGAAACTATACCCATTCTCCCCTGTAATATAAATAATTTCTAAATTATTTATAATACCAAATACAATGTGAATGTTATGTAAATAGCTGTTTTGCTGCATTTTTAGGGCATAACGACCAAACAATTTCTAGACATGTTCAGTATAGACATGTCTATAACAATTTCTAGACATGTTCAGTATACACATGTTCAGTATAGACATGTTCAGTATAGACATGTTCAGTATATTTTGATATATAGTTGATTGAATCTGTGAACATAGAACCCATAGATATGAAGAACCAAATCCATTTGTATTCCTATTTATGTTTCTAGCCAGAAGGACATAGCTAATACATAAAAGGGAGTAATATCTTCATAACATATTCTACTATTTAAATGCTTCTGAGCTGGGCACAGTGGTGAGTACCGGCAATCTCAATATTTGGGAGGCGGAGACAGGAGGATCACAGGTTCAAGGCCAGTCTCCACAAATTAGTGAGACCATTTCAAAATTTAAAAATAAAATATGAAAAGGACTGGAGTTGTAGCTTGGAAATAGAATGCCGCTGGGCTCAATCCCCTGCACAAAATAAATTCATTAATTAAATAAATACATAAATAAATACGTACTTCTGTAGGTTTGTTCTTAGAGTTGCACGAGGAAGTCATTCTGAAAGAGAAATAAAACACTATGTGACAAGTTCTTTGGCTCACCCAGAGGCTTTCCTGGCTGGGGAGGCATCAACCTTGAGGGTTATTAGAGATTAGTTATTTTAAGTCAGTCCCTTTGTTCATGGGTCAGCAACATTTTTCTGCAAAGGCTCAGACAGCAAATATTTTCAGCGTTGCTTACCACACAGTCTGTTACTAGAACTCTGCATGCAGTTACTGCATGAAAACAGCCAGAGACGATTCAACAATGGATGAGAGGGACTGTGTTCCAATAAAACTTTATATATGAACACTGAAATTTGAATTTTACGTACTTTTATGAGGTATAAAAAAGAATTATTTTGATTTATTGTTAACTATTCAAAACTTAAAAAAAAAACAACACACATTCTTAGCTTGCAATACACATTCTTGGCTTGCAGGCTGCACAAAACATCATTGGTATTTGGCATGTGTTCTGTGGGCTGCAGTTTGTAGACTACATGAAAAGCTCTACGAGGTTCTGCCACTGCGACCCCTGAACTATCTGACACTTCTCTTCCTACAGCTTTGATTTCTATCAATCATCAGGTAGCCTACTGACCGATCCCCCCCTTTTTTTTTTGGTTTGTTTATTGCTTAAATGGACCAGAGATTTTGTGTATAACTATGCCTTAATAACACCAAGCTATTCTCATTTTAATAATTGCAAAGATGTTATGATGATGGCTTAGTGGCAAGGAAAGAACTATAAACCTGCAGTGAGAAAATGTCTTTCCTACCCTAAAAGCAAATCAGGTCTCAAGATAAGACATGTGAAGATAGTTCCAAAAGCCCCGTTTACTATTTACTTTACTATTTTGCATAACTGTAAGAATACTAAAAGTAGGAGTAGCAGTCTAATAATTTCTACCCCAAGGGTCTGAATGAATTTATTTGGGAAGTGGAAGATGTAGTAAAGAAATGAAGCAAAGGTCTCTTTTGGGTTTTTTTTTTTTTTTTGCAGTACTGGGGATTGAACCCAGGGGCGTTCTACCTCCGAGCTACACCCCCAGCCCTATTTTTTTATGCTTTATTTTGAAACCAGCTCTCACTAAGTTGCAGAGGGCCTCACTAAGTAGCTGAGGCTGGCTGCGAACTGGGATCCTTCTGTCTCAGCCTCCCAAATACTGGGATGACAAGCGTGTGCCACCATGCCCGGCTGAGTGATGCTTTTAAATCAGGTCATCACAGTAAGCCTTCAGGAATGAGTAAACTCACTAAGTTCTTATGCTGTGTGTGTGTGTGTGTGTGTGTGTGTGTGTGTATGGTGCCAGGGATTGAACCCAGGGGCATTCTACCTCTGAGCTACACCCCCAGCCCTATTTTACTTTTTATTTGGAAACACGGTCTCACTAAGTTGCTGAGGGCCTCTCTAAATTGCTGAGGCTAGACTTGAACCTGCGATCCTCCTGTCTCAGCCTCCCAAGTACTGGGATTATAGGCATGTACCACCATGTCTGGCTATTCTTATGCTACTTTATGTAACTCCAAGTTGAAAAATTATTCTGGGTAATAAATTTAAATATAATTCAAACGACACTGTGTTTAATGCCACATTAAGCAACTACATGGACTATTTTTGGTCAACTTGGTTTTTGTAGTGCATTAGTGAAAACGCCTGCACAATTAATTGAGCCAGGCATTAGATTACTCTACCTCATGGCTCCAGTATTTATAGATAGAAACCAGAAAAACCTGCATAAACACACAGAAACAGTAACCAAAGGGCACAAGAATGAATCCTATTAATATGTGGTCTATCAAAACGTGTGAGCATATCTGTCCATGCATATATCAATTTTCTGGGTGAGAGAGCATTCCTCAACTGTACCACCCAAAATAATAACATAAATGCTTGACAAATCTATTGTAAATATTAACTGGTGATAATTAAAATTACTTTAAACATCTTAATTTTGGGGAAACCATCAATGGGTAACTGGACTGCCTAAATGACAAATACCAAGAAGCTGTTTAGCACTGACCAATAGAGTGACCTGTTTGTTTTTTTACTGTGGGTGATTTGGCAGGTCACTT
This sequence comes from Glis glis, assembly GCA_004027185.1. NCBI lineage: Eukaryota > Metazoa > Chordata > Mammalia > Rodentia > Gliridae > Glis > Glis glis. The sequence continues at coordinate 43,695 of PVJS01001041.1, read as the reverse complement.
GAGCCTTTTATTTCGTCGTCTTCTTTCTATCACTGATTCTAAGTCAAAAACTAACAATGGAAAAAATCCATTGAAATATGAGGGATATTTGAGTGTGCCCAATTCTTGAGGTCAATCCTCTGCCCCTTAGAGCCGAAGCTGTTTTTTCCATCCCTGATTTTTTTATGCCCATGACTCTTCTATTCTTACATTTTAACATAAATAGATTTCGTCTCCTGGAGGCTATGAATTATCCTTCCTGCTTAAATTTTCCCAAGAGCCTCTGATTTTGTTCATCCTCTTATTCACAGCTACGGGATGGTTGAATCTAAGGCAATACTCTGACGCCTTAACTTTAATTACAAAACGCATGTCTGCCTGAGTACACAGACCCAGAGCTGCCTTCAAGAGAAAATAGGACGCGAGGTCCCTTTCAGCTTCTCTGGAGGATTATTTAAATGGCTGTCATTTCAACTTGTTCAGCTTGTTCATCAAATTAGGAAAATATTTGAGTGAGAAAATTAAATCCTTATTTATCTTCGTACTTTCAAAACTGCCACAGGCGACATTAAATGACTTTCAATTTTTCTTGGAAATAGGCACATGGATATTTTCATCCTAAATCTGCAGTTGTTGACAAATTTCAAAATTAGACCATGTCGATTTATTTAGACAAGTTTTGATGGTATTCACAGTAAATCACATTAAAAGGATTAGAATAAAAACGGGCATAGCTGGGCACTGCAGCCCTTGCATTAAGAACAACTCATTTAGGACACTCACACACAGGATAATTTTTACAAGTCCTCATACTTCTTCAGCTGCTCAGAGGGGTCACTCTAATTCCAGTCCTGCTACATCTGGGGACTGAGGAGCACATTGATGTCACTTTCTGCCCTGTCTCAAAAGTTCTCTGACCAATCATTTGAACTATTTTATTCCACTTCTTCCTCCACCAAAGAAATAAATGCTGTATGCAGAAATGTGGTGGGCCTCCCATCCTGTCGCTCATCATTCACAACCTACTGTATGCTAGTTAGACATATATTTAGTATGGACAGAGTCTTATATATTAGATAACTTGATTTTTATGGTGCATTAGTCAAAATACCATCACAGTCAGTTAAGCGCTTGATTATTCTATTCAGTGGTTCTACTATGAAAGGGCCCAGAATAAACTCTTTGGTTGCATATGTTCTACCTTATGACTATATAATATATAGATGTTTATAGACTTATACAAAGCCTATATGGTGTGACATTTAAGTATATAGGCTAAAGAGAGAGATTGCCAAGGATTAAATCCTAATTCCACCAATTCCTTTTTTTTAGAATTTTATTGGTGCAAAATAATTATACAGCATAGTGAGATTCAAAGTTGTCGGTTACCGTCCCATGGAGCACCTTGAGGGGAAAAGAATGGCTCAGACCCAAAGCAGAATGAGCGGGGCAATAAAACCGCTGAGGATGTGCAGAAGATCCTTGAGACAATGTTTGACAAGCGGGATATTTGGGAGTAGGCATCCGCAAGAGACTCAGGAACGTTCACCTTGGAGGAACAGGCTGCTTTCAGCTAGCTCATCAGTCTGATCATGGCTTTCCATGACCCTGAGACCTTTCCAAGGCCAACGTTAACCTGCTTCTGGTAGCCGCATTCTCCACATCTCTCCTTTTCTTTTTCTTTAAGAAGTCGTTTTGCCAGCCAAACCCTATACAGATGTTGCTGCCGGTTTAAGGTTTGGGAAAGGCATCTTCCGACTGCGCAAAGCAAACATAAAACAATTATTAGTAATACAGAGATGCCAATGAAAGTCCCCCAAGTGGGGTGAAGCCAGAATTTAGGGTTAAGCCATTGTAAGCTTTTGGATAAATGTTCAAACCAGTCAGTGTCCTTATTGCGGTGCTGGATTGCTGACATTGTTTCTAAAATTCGGCTATGAAGATGGGCTATGTCTAACGTAATATTGTTATGATTAGCCATTAATAATGTTTTTTGACATTTTCCCAAATATGTTGTGTACTGTTCCATGGATGAGGAGTCACACAAATGTGTGAAAACCTCCAATCACAGAGAAGAGCCTGTCTTATTTTTATAGCTTTAACCTGGTCACCTAACCAAGTAGTGGCCATTTCCAAAAGTTGTAATCTGGAGTACATTTTTTGATCAATACTATATTGAGGATTAAGCGCCATGGTAACATTTTTCATGGCATTATTTACATAGGCGACAGTTTGAGTGGACTGAACAATAGCTGCTGTGGCAGCAGCTGCTGTTGGTAAAATAATGATGGAAGCCACAATAAAAGCTATGAGGCCACAAAACGTTTGGTCCTGATATTGAAGACCTCCATAAGAAGAGATGAGGCCTTTGAGTCTTCCCATTTAGCTGTCATATTTACAGGTATGTAAGTACAAATTTGTACTTTGATTACAATGTAGGTAACTGCCCATTGAAAGAAAGGTAGTCTTGTTTTATTAGTATTAAGATACAGCCGGGCGTGGTGGCACATGCTTGTACTCTCAGTACTTTGGGAGGTGGAGACCGGAGGATCCGGGTTCGCAGCCAGCCTCAGCACTCTCTCTCTCTCTCTCTCTCTCTCTCTCCTCTCTCTCTCTCTCTGTCTTTCTCTCTCTACTTAGTGAGGCCCTCCACAACTTCGTGAGACCCGGTTTCAAAATAAAGTATAAAAAAATAGGGCCAGGGGTGTAGCGCGGAGGTAGAATGCCCCTGGGTTCAATCCCCAGTACCGCAAAAATAAAACCAGTATTAAGATACAGCCATACCTGATTTTTAGGTTGTAAACAGTAATAGCTATGGCCCATACACAGTGGAAGTGTAGTGCACCAAAAAGAAATTCTGCTGAGACAAATTTTGGGATAAATATTGATCAATATGGATCAAACTTAGCTGAAATTTCTTCTGGCATTTCTACCTCTCCCACCCAATGGGTTCCATTGTTAAATATGGGGAATGGGGGATCATGCCATGTGACAGGTCCCCATAAGGGCTGTTCCATTACAAATGCCCAGTGTACCTCAGCGTTTACCCCAGGGCCTACCGAGCAGGCTGTAACTGCCAGCATCGCTAAGAATCATGCCTCAGGACTGCGAGCTTGGCCAGTCATAGCCATCACCCTCTCAGCTCTACGAGTCAGCTTCTTAACCATTCCCAGGTCATGTCTGAGGCTCTCTGTGTTCAGGGCAGTTCCAATAGCAGAGCCGGTCTCGGGGCATCACTGCTGTCAGGAGTGTGATTATGGGCGGCTCCCGGGGACTGGGCTCCTCCAATTCCATTTGTTGCATTCTCGGAATCAGGTCCTAGGTCATGGTAGGGTTTAATGCACCGTATTGGCAGCCAACGAGGTTGTTCCTGTAACAAAACACATCTGTAACCCCGTCCCCAAGCTAACGGGGTACAGTGTAAAAACAATCCTTAAGATCTCTAGGGGCCGGGCGTGGTGGCGCACGCTTGTAATCCCAGTACTTTGGGAGGCGGAGACCGGAGGATCCTGGTTCGCGGCCTGCCTCAGCTCTCTCTCTCTCTCTCTCTCTCTCTCTCTTTCTCTCTCCCTGTCTCTCTCTCTCTCTTTCTCTACCTAGTGAGGCCCTCTGCAACTTCATGAGTCCCAGTTTCAAAATAAAGTATAAAAAAATAGGGCCGGGGGTGTAGCGCAGAGGTAGAACACCCCTGCGTTCAATCCCCGGTACTGCAAAAAAAAAAAGAAAAGATCTCTAGGGATCATGGATGGGGCAGGGATGCCTGCCTGAAGACACCCTGTAGGCTCTAACACTGCATTAATAGCTCTAAAATCATGAAGCAATCTCCATTTCCCTGATTTTTTAGGTATAACAAAAATAGGAGAATTCCAAGGGCTCACTGAGGGTTCAATGTGACCAGCTTGTCATTGGTCCTGAATAAGCAAATAGGCTTGTTTTAGTGTGTCCCCTTTTAGGGGACACTGCTCTACCCATATGGGGGTATCAGTTTTCCACTTTAAAGGTAGCAGAGAAATAGCAGAGGCCCCTAGGAAAAATGTTTTCAAAGAGATAGTCCCCACTGAGAGAGTAGATCTCTTTTCCACAAACTGATGCTTATAGGTGCCACATAGGGCTGTAAGGCAGCTGTCTGGGATTCAGGTCACTGAACAGCAAGTATATTAGTACTTTGCCGTAGCTGATTACATTCTCCAATACTTGATAATCGGAATGATGGCATTCGTAGAGGCCAGGGGTGGGGCCAATGCTCTTTACTTATTATGTAACATCAGCCCCCATGTCCACTAAACCCCCAAACGGTTATTTATAAAAATTTTTAGTGTGGGCCAATCTTGTGCTATTTTTTGTGTCCAGAATGCAAAGTTTTGGCCAGTAGAGCCGAATCCACCTTCTCCTCTCTCCTGTTTAGCTGTATGTGGAACCCAATAGGGCAGAATAAGGAGTTGAGTGATCTTTGTGCCAGCTTCAATACTTTGCACTCCCTTTCCTGTCATTAACACTTGTATCTCTCCTTTGTAATCACTGTTGATGACCCATGGAATGACAGCAAGCCCTTTTGCATTTAGACTAGATCGTCCCATTATTATCCCAACCGTCCCAGCAGGGAGAGGTCCAAATACTCCTGTAGAAATTTTATAAGGGGAGTGGCCTGGATCAACCTCGAAATGGAAGTGAATCCTGGATGAACCCGGAGGACATTATGTAAGGTGAAATGATCCACACCAAGAAAGATAAATATCGCCTAGCGTGGTGGCGCACGCTTGTAATCCCAGTACTTTAGGAGGCAGAGACCGGAGGATCCGGGTTCGTGGCCAGCCTCAGCTCTCTCTCTCTCTCTCTCTCTCCCTGTCTCTCTCTCTCTCTCTCTCTCTCTCTCTCTCTCTACCTAGTGAGGCCCTCTGCAACTTTGTGAGACCCGGTTTCAAAATAAAGTATAAAAAAATAGGGCCGGGGGTGTAGCGCAGAGGTAGAATGCCCCTGGGTTCAATCCCCGGTACCGCAAAAAAAAAAAAAAAGAATACCTTAAATGATTTGAGCCAACCTATTCTTTTTCAAAATACCTTTTTCCAGCTGGCTTTCAGTATTGCTTTTACTAAAAGTATTTCACAAACATACTAAGACTGTCTACGTTACACACCTTAAACATGTTCAGGTCTGGGATACACTGTGAAACAGTCTTCTGAGATTTACCAGCAGGAGACAAAAGACTTTATTCCAGGGGTAATTAGAGGAGAGCTCAAGCCCTAGAGAGCTAGAGGGTTCTGTTCAGCCACCAGGATGAGTCACAGGACTACCTGTGCCTGAATTTCTTTTGAGTGTGTGTGAAATAATTTGGAGTCCCAGGTGAGTGGTGTTTGTTTTGCTTTGTGAGTTTTACCTGGACCTGAACTGAGGTAATCAAGACCAATCTAACTTTTGTGAATTAAATTATGACTAAAATATGCTAGAAAGATGGGCTTCTGGAATTAAATCCTAGAAACAAGGTGCCGCTGTAATGCTGCCCGTTGTCCACTCCTAACGCGCCGTCCGCCAAACTCCCAGGTTCCACCGATGCCTTTCGTCCCTTTGCTAGACCCTCGCACTGTCTGGACTATCATTCACTTAATGTTTTTCTTTTTTTTTTTAAGTGATTCACTCTTTTAAAGTTTCTGTTTTAACTCTCATGAAATCAAGATTTAGCTATGCTCATTATTTTATTCTAATGTTCAGAAAAACAAGTACAATTAGAATTAAAAAGGGAATTTTTCATATGCCTGCCCCTAATATTGTTTTCACTTTCCACCAGTGGTATGTTTGTGTCATCTTGGGAAAGCATATGTTAACTGTATCTTTTGTGTGCTGTATGCCTCTATATTGTATTTTGTTAGACAATTATGTGTTATTCATCTCTGTTTATTAAAGATAATTCATGCTGAATACAAAAATAGAGTTAAAGGACCTGGGTTAGAAATTTGCTTTGTATTTAGGTATAATGATCTAGAAATATCTGTCAGATGTATGAGATGTCAAGAAAAAATGAACTAACAATGCTACCTTTTAACTTTATCTGGCTTATGTTGAATATTTGATTCTATACAACTTACGGACTGATAAAGCACGTGTTATTTCCATTTCAGACTTACAGTGGGTCTATGCACATCATTTTTCCAATGAAGATACAACTTAAAAGCTCAGCTTCTTTGTAAGAAAAATGGCATTGTTCTCTTAAGCTCCATTGGTTTAGTAAATTAATACCTCCTAACTTGATAAATCAAATGATAAAAGACCACAAGAAAAATATCTATGACAGAAAGAATTTCCCAGACTCTTTTTATTAGCTAAAATATTTTCTCTAACAAAATTGAATAGGTTCCATAAGTTCATTGTGTTTCAAAAACATATAAAGATAACAGAAAAAAAATTTATGTGCATAGATTAAAGATGATCCTAATGTTTACGGTAGCCAGACTTTTTAATATCTTAACCAAAGGGCACTTATGAACTGTTTAAGATAACCAAAACAGAAATGCTGGAATCACCCAATATGTTACCATTTTTATATCCATGGTAACAGCTGTTAGAAAACTCACTTAAAAGAGAAATATCGATGTTAAAGTGCACACGCATAGACCAAAAAAGGTTATTGCATTATATACGGTGTGTGTGTGATAAACGAAATATAATATATATAATGTTCCATCTTGCATTTGGTTGAACTTTTTTCCAATGAAATCTTCTGATGAAAACCTTCAAAAGCAAAAAATAAATAACTAAATAAAGAAATAAAAGCACTAATCAGATTCCTCAATAATTTAAATTACATGCATGGTTTCTCTCATTGTATACAGATTCGAGGCATGGCTCTAATGTCTTTTAAGCATATACTGAAAGACTACAGAATAGTTACTATAAAATATAAGGAACATGGCAAAGATAAAGACAGGGGAAATGAAGTATGTAATGTCTCTGATCTGCCACAGGGCACGGATGAGCATTTCTCCTCCTGGGTCCCTGTGTATGCCACTCTGCTCTCTGACCTCAACTGAGAGGCACTGAAGCTGGCCTGCCTGCTAAAGAAGCTGAATCAGCAATTAATAACCAAACAAAACAGAAAGCACAAGGCCCAGAGAGTTCCAATGGTGAATTCTACCCAGTATTTAAGGAAGGAACTGTGACAATTCTCTACAATGTTCCCCAGACGATAGAAATGGAGGAGTTACTTTCTAAGTTATTCTATGAGGACAACAGTACCCTAATTCCAAAACCATACAAATATATTACAGGAAAGAAAACTCCAGATCAATATCTCTCATGAACACAGATACAGAAATCCTCAACGAAGTATTAGCAATTGAATCCATCATTGTATAAGAAGAATTATACACCATGACAAAGTGGAATTCATTCCAGGGATAAAAGGCTCGTTCAACATTTGAAGTCAAATGCTCAGCCAGATAAAGAAGAAAAAAAAAAAACATGATCATATCAAAAGATGCAGAAAAAGAATTTGACAAAATTTAACACCTATTCATGATAAAAACAGCAAACTAGGAAAAGGGGGGGAACTTCTTTAACTTGATAAAGAATGGGTTCAAAAACACCTACAGGTAGTATCACACTTATTGGGAAGAAAGTTGAAGCTTTCCCCCCAAGATCAGGACCAAGGAAAGGATGTCACCTCTCCCCACGGCTTTATAATGTCACACTACAAGCTTTAACTCATGTAATAAGACAAAAAGGAAAACAAAGGGCATATAGATTGGGAAGAGATTAAACTGCCTTTGATCAGAGATGGCATGATTATGTAGAAAATCTAAAATATCAAGAAACTTCTGGAGCTAATGTGCTTAAAACAAGGTTGCAGGGTACAAGCCTAATGTACAAAAGTCAGTCATTTTCTTAAAGAACTGCAATGAACAACTGAAATTTGAAATAAAAAGCACATTACCATTTATACGAGTACTCCCAAATTGAAATACTTAGATATGTATCTAACAAAGTATGTATAAGATCTATCTGAGGAAAACTATAAAATCCTGATGTAAGATTTCAAAATAAATGGAGATATAGTCTATGTTCATGGATAGGAAGAGTCAATATTGATTATCAAGATGTCAGTTCTTCCCAGCCAGGTGGTGGCACACACCTGTGATCCTAGTACTTGGATCACTTGTGAGGCTGAGACAAGAGAATCACAGATTCTTGGTCAGCCTCAGCAATTTGGCAAGCCCCTCCACAACTTAGTGAGACCCTGCTTCAAAATAAAAAATAAAATAAAATAGAATGGGGGGGGGTGTAGCTCAGAAGCAGAATGCCCCTGGTTTCAATCCCTAGTACCACATACACACACACACACACACACACACAATCACTTCTTCCCCAGTTGATCTATATAGAGCTACATAAATATAATCAACTTATCTTGGATAAAGGAAGAATGTCAATACAATGGGGAAAATATTGTCTTCTCAATAAATGGTGCTGGAACAAATGGGCATCCAAAGGATGGAAGGAAGGGAGGGAGGGAGGAAGGAAGGAAGACCTTGAATCCTTCACAAAAACAACTCAAAATGGATTACAGATCTAAATATAAAATACAAATATATAGAACTTCCACAAGACAGTGCAGGACAAAACCTAGATAACCGTATGCATGGCAATCTCTTTCCAGAAACAGCACTAAAAGCATAAGAATGGAAGGAACAACGGATAAGGTGGACTTCATTAAAAATAAAATCATTTGCTCCAAAAATAGTGATTTTGTCAAAAGAATGATTAGACAAGCCAAAGACTGGGAGAAAATATTTGCAGCAGGCATATATTGATGAATGAGTGTTATCCAGTATACCGATAACTCTTAAAATTCAACAGGAAAAAATAAACATCTTGATTTAAACATTGGCAAAGGACCTGAACAGAAAGCTCACTAAAGAAGACATCCAGATGGCAGGTAAGCATATGAAAAGATGTGTAATATCATAGGCCATTAGGAACTGAAAGTTAAGACAAAAATGAGATGCCACTACACACCCATTAGACTGTCCAAAGTTCAAAACACAGACAACACCAAATGCTGGTGAGGAAATGGAGCAACAGGAACTCTCATTCATTGCTGGTTAAAATGATTAATGTCACAACTTTGGAAAACAGCTTGGCAGTTTCTGATCAAATATACTCACTCTTATGATACACTCTGTGGTATTTACCCAAGTGAAAACTTATGGACATGTGAAACCTGCACATGGATGTCTATAGCAACTTTATTTTAAGTACCAAAAGGTGGACACAACCAAGAAGTTCTTTAGGTGGTGAAGAGATGAACTGTGGTAAATCCAGACAATGGAACAGTATTCAGGGCTAAAAAGGAATGTGCTATCATGGCATGAAAAGACATGAAGGAAACTTAAATGCATCTTACTGTATGAAGGAATTAAATCTGGAAAGTCTACATGCTGTGTGATTCCAACTCTATCCATTCTTGAAAACACAAGATTGTGGGGTGCAGTAAAAAGATCAGTGGATGCCTGGAGTGAGGGTGAGGTGGAGGATGGACCAGCAAGGCATAGAGGGTTTTCAGGGCGGTGAAACTATTCTGTATGGTATGACAGTGGTATTATTAGTAAGTTTGTTAACGTCCATAGAATCTGCAACACCAGGAATGAATGAATCCATGCATCCTTATTGAGAACTAATGATGTGCAAAGTGAGTTCATAGTGGTATAAATGCACACCCCAATACTGGTTATCAGTAGTTGGGAAAGGTATGCAAGTCTGGGGACACACAGATGTGGCAGCTCTCAATACTACCTCCTCAATTTTGCTGTGAACCTAAAACTGTTCTGAAAACTAAACGTTCTACTTTTTTAAAGCAAGAATGCTGCAAATGCTATGAAAATTAACTGGGCCTTGCCAAAGTGCATATTGTTCCCCAACAGGAAGTTATGCGATGAGGAAATTGAACAATTGTTGGTAAAGTTCAACATTTTCCAAGGTACTCTTTAAAAGAAATTTTCCTTTCAAAATGACTTTGAGAAATGTTGTCTATTACACTCTCTTTTGGAGAGCAACAGTACATATTTGCTACTATGCTAGTAAAGAACCCTACTAAATTCGTTTAACAAAAGTACTTATTAATTTAGTAAATCTTTATCCGGCATTTCCTTTATAGGAGGTACTCCTCCAGGCATTTGTTCAAATACTAATTCTTTTAATTCTCATAAGAACTATATGAGGGAGCCATTATTATTATTCTCATCTTACAAATTTTAAAATTAACATTTTTTTATTTACGAAGAAATGAGGACAGTTAACCAGTCAGTAGCTGATAAATTGTGGAATTGGAATTCAAACAAATGTGTGTGATCACGGAGCCACTTTTTCATATATCAATGAAAATAAAATGGAATTCATGTTCTCACACCCTTGGGGAAATATTAGCATCTTGTGACATGGTTTTCAAAAATGTTTTCTAGAATTTTCTCTTTTGGAAGTACAATTGCTTTAGAGATAGGTGACATTAAATGATTTTTGCCGGATTGATTAATTAATTAATTAATTAATTGCGGGAGCTAATTAATCAGCTATGAAGTTGAAACTTCAATTTTGGTCTTCTGAATTCTGACATCTGTTGCTTTGTGGGTAAAAGCAACATCTTCCAGTGTACAAATGAAAGTGAGAACTGGGAGAGGGTGAGGGATGTTGAACTGTAAGACAGGAAAGGATTGTTTTTTTCTATTTCAGTAAAACTAACATTGGAATTTTGATGGGAATTGTGCTGAATCTGCAAATCAGTTTGGGTAATATGGGCATTTTAACAGTATTAACTTGTCTAATCAATGAACGTGTGATATCTTTCTATTTACCTGTGTCTTCTTCAATTTCTCTCACCAATATGTTACGGTTTTCAACTTTCAGATCCTCCATCATTTTGGTTAAATTTATTCATAAGTGTTTGAATGCTATTGTGAATGGTACTGATTTTAACATCACTTTTTGATGAAAGCAATTTTGAGTAAAAAGAACAAGGCTGGAGGCATCATACTCCCTGATTTCAAAGTGTATTACAAAGCAGTTGTAACCAAAACAGCATGGCACTGGTATAGAAACAAACACATCGACCAATGGAACAGAACAGAAGCGTAGAAATAAATCCAACTGTGTAGAGCCAACTGATTTTCAGCAGAAATGCCAAGAACACACCATGGAGAAAGAATCATCGCCTCAGTAATTGGTGTTGGGACAAATGGATGTTCACGTGTACCAGAATGAAACTGTACCCTTCTCTCGTACCAAATACAAAATCCAACTAAAAATGGATAAAAGACTTAAACATAAGATCCAAAACTGTAAATCTACAAGGAGAAACCATAGAGGGGAAGCTCCATGATATTGGTCTGGACAATGATTTCCTGAATAGCACTCCAAAAACACAGGCAACACATGCACTGCCTGGTGACCACAGTTAACGATAATGTACTGTGTATTTCAAAATAGATTTTTAATGTGTTCTCGCTACAAAAACATGATAAGCCCATCGGATGATGGATATGTTATTTAGCTTGATCGAAAACTTCTTTAATCTACCCATCAATCAAAATATCACATAGTGTGCACTCCTTAAATTTACCCAGCTATTATTTGTCAGTGAAAAATAAATTTTAGAATTTTTTAAAAGTCAGAAAATGAATTTGGAGGACAAATATAAAATTGTAAGGAGCCTTAACTTCAAGCTAAAGAGATTGCATATGATTGAATAGAAAACGGTGGCCTAGTGAACAGATTCTGAGCTGATTGAGGAAACAATCGAATGTGTTTTCTAGACAGGTGAATACGCTGAGTACTAGCGATGTCTGGGATGAATAAAGACTGGGAGCTGGAAAGCCACAAATTTATTAAATTAGTAGTAGGATCTAAGTCACAGCTTGTATGATGGAGTAACTAATATTTTACACCCCTTAATTATACAAAAGAAGGTTAATATGCAACATGAGAGTTCAGACACATTTACATAAAACTTTGATCTTTGCTTTACTCTTCCGTGCATCTCATCTCTACTTCACTGTAGGGGAGTGAAGCTCCTTCCTGCTTCTCTCAGGAGGACAGCGCTCACGGAAAGATTCTGCATGGCTACCCTGCTGCCCAAAGCTGGCAATCTGCAGGGACTCTGGTACCCACGGCTCCCCATTTTAATCTGCATTTTACAATAAGGGCTCTTTTCTCCTAAAGACACCTGGGCTCTTGTCAACCTAAAATTCTAAAACCAACCAACACAAAAGGACAGGCATTAAGGCCATTCTGTTTTTGCTTGATTAGGCTGACCTGACAAATACTCAGAACCTCAGCAGAGCTCCAAGCTATGCTGCTCACAAAGACGGGCGCCATGTTCTTTTTTCAAGGCCGTGACAAGAACTTGATGTGAGGATTCCTCCCCAGCACAGGCAACTCTGAGGAACGGAGAATCCATTGCAACCATGAAATAGAGCTGCATATAGTTTTTAATGTGATTTTTAATATTGAATAACTAACCTAAAACTCCTACACATGTTCCCACTGTTGGATGGGAGTTCCGTCTTAAAGATAGTGACCTCATGAGTTGGTACATCACCCTGAAATCCACAGAAGCCCGAGGCTGCTTCTCAGCCAGGCTGTGGAGCAAATAGGGTCAGGCTGGACCAGGGTCTCCATCCTGGCTCAGGGGGAGAGCGTACACTCTGAGCTCATTTCTGCAGACCTGTCAGTATATTCTGCTGCAGGCTGTATGTGGTTTCTATTCCTGTTTCCATTCTGTTGCTTTCAATGTTTTTGGAATCAGTTGAAGTTGAAACATCTTGGAAGAAAAGTTTGGGTTTTTTTTTTTTCAAACCCCCTGGTTTCAATTATTTTTAAATCTGACGCACAAACACTGCTTTTAAAGATATGTGACTGAAGTGCCAAATAAGGATCTTTTGATTTTTTGAAATACATGTGGTTGAAATTTGAGACCTAGCTCCTGCCAAGCTGAAGTTCAGGGAATAGAATACTGGCATAAGAAAACGAGCTGTTGTGCAGGGAGAACGTTAGAAGGAACCATCCTGCAGGAGGAAAATGTAAATTTTCATGATTTAGCTCATGCTTGTGGGACAATTCCATAAGCCTTTGTTAAACACGTAAAAGTTGAAATGCTGACCCTCCTGTTGTTTATTCAGGCCCTCAGCTGTGAGTTTCTCATACACGTAAGCCTGATTTTGACTCAACCTGTATAGTAACCATTTTTAATAATGCATTCATAAGCATCTTGTCATATTCATACAAATCCAAACAGGCCCCCGCTTTTCAGTGCAACCTGAAGGTTGTATGTATTGACTTTTCTAAGGGGAAAGAAAATACAGTGGTTTAAGAGACCATGCTGGTGGAATAGGAACTGTGTTGAGATTAGACAGGCTAAAATATTATTCAGGAGCACAATATAATTTACGTGCTTGTGACAGGTGCTATAAGTGACTACCTCCAGTAAATTACACTAAGGGAATCATTGTGAAAGCCACTGTAGTTCATCGTCTAGCATTTCAGCCTATCCTGCAAGTAGAAAATAAAATCAACAGTGTTACCCTTTTTGACTAGCTAATAGTAGATGCCACATCTAGCAAAACATGCCAGGAACTCTTACAGTAATTGGGAAGATACAAAGATTGAAACTGTATTCTACTGCCAAAGAGAACCATGAAGCAGTACCATACAAAAAAAACCTAACATGTAATAAAAGCAAATAAGGGCAATTCTAAGGACTGTAATAAGGATAGAAAAGATACCATTTTAATATTTCCAGAGTGTATTACCAAATCCTTAGGAAAAAAAATGGCCATTCTACCAAAAGCAAGCTACAGATTCAATGCAATCCTTATTAAAATAGCAGTGTTATTCTTCAGAAATCAAGAGAAATGAGTCCTAAAATTCATATGGAAAAAAGACCTAGAATAGCCAAAGCAATTCTTAGCAATAAGAACCACACTACAAGATTCACAATACCTGACTTCAAAATATACTAGAGCTATAGTAATAAAAAGCAAAGTACTGGCACAAAAATAAACACAGATGAGTGGAACAGAATAGAAGATTCAGAAACAAATCCTTGTTTATAGCCAGTTAACTTTTGATAATGGTGCCCAAAGCAGCCAGGCATGGTGATACATGCCTGTTATCCCAGGACTTGGGAGGATGAGACAGGAGGATCACAGGTTCAAGGACAGCCTGAGCAATTTAACACAGCCCTCAGTAACTTAGTGAGATCCTGTTTCAAAATAAAGAAATAAAAAAGGCTGGGAGTGTGTAACTCAGAGGTAGAATGCTGGCAAAAGTTTTTTAAAAAGTGCCAAAAGCATATGCTGGTGAAAAGACAGCCTCCTCCACAAATGGAGCTGGGAAAACTGCTTATCCATTTGTAGAAGAATTAAGTTAAGCCCCAAACTCTCACCCTGCACAAGTGTCAACTAAAGAGAGATCAGAGACCTAGAAATTAGACCAGAAACTTTGCAATTACTGAAAGGGTGTATAGGACCAACACTCTAAAATATTGATACTGGTAGAAACTTCCTCAATAAGACCCCCAGAACTAGGAAATTAAAACAAGAATCAATAAATGGTATGGCATTAAATTAAAAGCTTCTCTTCAGCAAAGGAGACCATCAAGAGTCTAAAGAGAGTCTACAGAATCAGAGAAGATCTTTGCCAGTTACTCTTCTGATAGAGGACTAAGGTCTAGAATATACCAAACACTTAAAAGCTTAACACTAAGTAAAACAAATAACCCAATCAAAAAATGGACAACTGGACTGAATAGACACTTCTCAAAAGAATACAAATGGACAATAAATATTTGAAAAAATGTTCAACATCATTAGCAATCAGGGAAATGGAAATCAATACTACACTGAGATTCTAACTCCATTTTGAATGACAATCATCAAGAACACAAACAATAATAAATGCTGGCAAAGATGTTGGGAAATGGGAATTCTCGTATGCTGTGAGACTGAAAACTTGTATAGCCTCTATGGAGATCAGTGTGGAAGTTTCTCAGAAGACTGGGAATACAACCACCATATGATCCAGCTCTACCACTCCTGGACATGTTTCCAAAGGAATTGAAATCAGAATATTATAGCAATACATGTATATCCATGTTTATACCTGTACAGTTCACAATAGCCAAATTATGGATCCAGCCTACATGTCCATTAACAGATGAATAGATCACAAAACCTTGGTATATACACAAAATGAAGTGTCACTCATCCATAAAGAAGAACAAAAGTATGTCATTTTCTGGAAAGTGGAACTTGAAAATATTATGCTAACTGAGTTTAGCTGGTCTCAGAAAGTGGACAATTGTATGTTTTCTTTCATATGTGGGATCTAGATAGAAATTAGGAAACAAAAGAGACCTCAGATAGAGGAGCAGAGACGCCAATGGAGCAATGGAGGAGGTTTGGGGAAGAAGAGGACAGATAGAGATGTAAAGAAGGTAACAGCTTAAATCATGCTATGTACATATATGAAATTATATGTCAATCCATACAATGTCAATCTCAATGACATGTATGGAGAAGGGGAGGGAGAGGGTGGGATCCGGAGGGAAACTCACCAAGAGTTGTGTGTATTTATATTCCTACTATTCTATACCTCAATATGATGTATAATTATAATGTACCAATAAAAGTATTTTTTAAAAAGAATTGTTTATCTCAGCTATGTAGGACTGGAGGAGGAAAGAGAAGGTGTAATATTTTTCATACCATTCTGTATTATTTGAATTATCTGTGTAATAAGTGAACATATATTACATCTAAAATAAAAGGTTATTAAAGTTTGCTTTTCAAAATTCAATAAAACCTCCCAGAATCACCACACGTTTCTAAAAGTATCAACTATGCACCTGCTGCTTTGCAGCAACAGAAAATATATACAAAAAATAATAAGTCCCTTTGGTGATTTATGTAAATGCTGTCATTACATTCCATCAAATCTACAAATTAAATGTGAAAATATAAGCTAGGCATGTGTTTGGTATTGTAGAGGCTGAGTGTCCAGATAAATTAATTCAACTTTTACTATTTATGCTTTAGTAGCATAAGACACAACCACAAAAACATTACCTGAAAGTACAAAAGAAGGACAAAATAAATGCATATCACATGACTTAAATTCATAATACTGCAATCATGGAGAAATAAATTGATAATATATTTGAGGATAACAAGACTATTTTACAAGTATTACATGTTTACGGGAGAGTCCAGAGTAGAAAGTATTTATTTTTTTTCTAACTTGTCTTAAAAGTTTTCCAGGGAAAAAAAGATTTTTAAAACTTAGAAATGTTTACATGGAAACTAGATAAAGGTTTGGTAAGCTAAAAAAGGTGGATTCCAGTCAGAGGCCTAAGACAAACATGGAGGTACAAGTTGATTAATGGTAAAATAACAACAATAATAATAATAATAATAATAATAATAATAATTCTACAAATACCATGACTATTCTAAGTCATAAGTCCCATAGGAAAGCCCACTCCCTTCTAAATGTCTTGCTCAAAATTGTCATGAATTCCTGTAGTTGTAAGAATCTTGTTGAAAGTGACTAAATGTCCTTTTTTGTACCCATTTTCATTCTCTGTTTAGACAGACAACTGGATCTTGAAGAGTCTGAACTAAAAACACCAAAGTGAAACAAAGCCAATGTCAATGCCTTAATTAACCTTCTGAAGTATAAGAATTAGTGCAATAGTATAATTTGTGGCATCGATCTTAATAAAGTCCCATTCTGTAAGAGGAGTGGCTACTGTTCCACTGTAAGACACTGTCTTTTCTTATTTTGTAGCTGGGCTAATTGTATTACCTAAGTAATGCCCATGCACTGTGTTATCACCAAATGGAGCCAGTTCTATGCAGACCCACAGCAGGTCACTTCCTCTCCTTGAAACCCATAGTCCCAGAAAAGATTTTGACAGCACCATCCTGCCTAGCGGTGTTCATGATTCAGGCTGCAAGTGCTTAATATTCACAAACCATATTAGGCGATAGCTACTGTTCCTATTTACTACACAGACATATGCAAATCCTGGAACTGAATCGGGCTGGTTGTCTTTTGTGTAAGGAATACAATTTTATCTACTGGAGCTCTCCGCTACCACTTAGAACTGCCTTTCTTCCCTTGGGGGCTGAAATAAAGTCATTTATAAATAATTCTGGATGGCATAGGTAAAAACATATATATGTATATGCTTTAAAGTTAAACAGAAGAGAATTGGGACCACAGGAGATCAAATTAATCAAATAATTTGATACGATGTGAAAAACTGTCTATTTTTTCGGTGCATTGTAATTATACATGTTGATGCAGTTCAGGGTGACAGAGGCATCCATGCACACAGCACTCGTTGAGCCTCCCCCAGCTCCCACCCCACTCCCTCTCCCTCCCCACCTTCCCGTGCTCAGCAAAGCTTCCTGTGGCTTTGATAAGTTTGTGTGTGTACATCATGTCCATTGAGGTGTTTCCCTCTTCAAGTCTTCCTCCCCCTCCCCTCTCCCTCAGTTAGGTCCCCTCCCTCACTCCACTAAGGTTTCTCCTCCTTGGTCTGGAGTCCCTCCTGTGGCCCAGTTTCTCCCTAGCTTTTGCATATGAGGAAAAACATCTGACTTTTCACTTTCTGTGACTGACTAATCTCACTTGGCATAATGTTCTCCAGTTCCATCCATTTCCCTGCAAATGACATAATTTTGTTCTTCTTTATGGCTGAGTAGAATTCCATTGTGTGTATATCCCATAATTTTGTAATCCATTCATCTGCTGATGGACATCTCGGCTGGTTCCATAGTTTGGCAATTATGAATTGTGTTGCTATAAACATAGACATGCATGTGTTACTATGGTAGTCTGGTTTCAATTCTTTAGGGTAGAGACCCAGGAGTGGTATTGTTGGGTCATATGGTAGGCTCATTCCCATTCTTCTGAGGATCCTCAACACTGTTTTCCAATGTGGTTGCACTAATTTACAATCCCACCAATAGTGTATCAGAGTTCCTACTTCTCCACATCCTCATCAACATTTATTATTGCTTGGTGTTTTTAATCATTGCCATTCTAATTGGGGTTAGGTGAAATCTCAGGGTAGTTTTGATTTTCATCTCTCTGATTGCCAATGATGTTGAATATTTTTTCATACATTTATTGGCCATTTGTATTTCCTCTTTTGTGAAGTGGCCTCAGCGACTTAGCGGGACTCTGAGCAATTTAACGATACACTGTTTCAAAATAAGAGAACAAAAGGGCTGGGAGTATAGCTCAGAGGCAGAATGACCCTGGGTTCAATCCCCAGTAAGACATGAAAGAGAGAGAGAGGAAGGAAGGAAGGAAGGAAGGGAGGGAGGGAGGGAGGGAGGGAGGAAGGAAGGAAGGAAGGAAGGAAGGAAGGAAGGAGAAAGAAAGAGAGAAAGAAAGAAAGAAAGAGAGAGAGAGAGAGAGAGAGAGAGAGAGAAAGAAAGAAAGAAAGAAAGAAAGAAAGAAAGAAAGAAAGAAAGAAAGAAAGAAGAAAGAAAGAAAAAAGAGAAAGAGAAAGAATGACTTGCTCTAAGTCAGGGATTGGCAAACTTTTCCTGTAAAGTTCCAAATAATACATATTTTTGGCTTGAAGGCTGTTACAGGTTGAATTGTGTCCCCTAAAAAGATATGTTGAAGGCCCAGCTCTCAGTAACTGATCTGGAAATAGGATCGTTGTCCATGTAGTTGGTTAGGATGACATCATACTTGATAGTATGAACCTTTATCTACTATGACTGGCATCCTTATAAGAAGAGGATATGAAGACACAGGGTGAGAAAACCACGTAATGCCAGAGACAGAGGTCAGACTGACCACAAGGCAGGGATACCAGGAGCTGGGAGAAAATCTTCAAAAGACCCCCCACCCTGCAGCCTCCAGAGGGAGCCACCTCTGCTGATGCCTGGATTTCAGATCCAAGCCTCTAGAACTAGGAGAGAATATATTTCTATTGTTTGAGTCACCCAGTTTGTGTTACCTGGTCCAGGCAGGCAGTACTGGGTAACTAATACCCCAGTCATCTAGTCTGCCCAGCTGCCCAGCTCTGCCCTCACTGTGCCAAGGTAGCCATGGATATACTTGAGTGAACCTCTGGGTGCTCCAATCAAGCTTTTTTATGGACACTGAAAACTTGAATTGCATATGATCTTCATATGATATGAAATATTCTTCTTTTGGTGTTTGTCTAACCCTTTAAAAATAAAAAATAATTCTTCCACTGTCTGTCAATTAAAAAACAAAAACAAAAACACAGGTGCAAGACCAGAATTTACCCAACGGCTACAATTTGCAAAGTCTTGTTCTAAGTGCTAAACATTGCTGCTGTTACTCCTGAGTTTTAATAATATATATGCATGCTCCAAATCAGTATATTTTTATCATTTACTTTTAATATGAATAGTGTCCTGCAGGCACATTAACATGGAAACTCCTAGTTACACAGTCGTCCCTGACACACATAAAATCAGCTACTCCAACGACCTGCCTTCCCTTCAAGAGCACATTCGTCGCAGTTAGAAGCCACCTGAGCTCCCTCCGTGGGGGGGAGAGCACAGCTCCGACATGGGGCTTAGCACACTGCCTCTTCGGCAGCTTTGCAATGTGCAGAGCTGGTGCAGTGACCCGGGAGGTGAGACACAGTACTCAGGTTTCTTCAACGTTGCTGTTCTACACACAAACCATTCTTTGAGTCTCTTAAAGTCATTTCCTCATGTGTTTCTTATTTTTCCAAAAGATTTTAGTCAAATTAAGAAGTATTAATTTGTTATTTTATTGCTGTTTTCTAGAATTTTTACTGGCAAGAATATATATATATATACATATATACATACACACACACACACACACACACACACACACACACATATATCAATAAAAGAAAATGTTCCTGCCCACCTATCTTTTTTCTGTTACTAGTACTGGTAACAGTTGTTTTTTTCATGATTATTACTAAAACTAATAATAACACATAGAGAACAGACTGCAGTAGGCCCCCTTTTTGAGGGGGATACATTCCAAGACCCCCAGTGGATGCCTGAAGTTGTGGATAGTATCAAACCCTATATATACTGTGTTTTCTTCCTACATGTATATACACACATTCAATGTCTTTTCCATCTTAACTGAGCGCTTACCCCACTCTATAGCCATAAATTATGCAATGGGAAGTATAATAGCAAAACAAGAATTTCTTTTTCCTTATTCTTAATTTCACTGATAGAAGATTTGTTCTTATGGTAGATTCCAGCAACCTCAGGATATAATTGTTTTCTTTCCTTAAGTGGAGAACTTTCATCTTTTCATCTAAAGGAAGCACTTTGTTTGGGTCAGCATTCTTGCAGCTGTAATCTAAAGATTGACCACGTAACTTAGAGGAAAGAAGATTGATTTTCTTACGGTTTCGGGTACAGTCCATGTGAGGCCAGGGACTGCGGATCTCAGGGCATGGTGGCAGGAAGCAGAGAAAGGGAGAGCGCATGGGCTGCGCTCCTCACATCATGGAGGCCGGAAGCAAGAGAGAGAGCAGGGGAGGAGGAACCATATATAATCCCAAGACTGCACCCCCAGGGATCCACCTCTCCAGCCACACCCAGATGAATCCATTACAATGGATTTTATGACAACCCTCATGACTCAACTACATCAACCCTGAATATTAATAAAGGAGCTCTTCAAGGGGCCATTCTATTTCTACCCGGCTTCTGTTTGGTGTATGTGAATTGTCAACAGCACTTCTCTTGCACGTTGGGACCATCATTAAAGGAGATTGGGGTCACCTGAACACAGCACGGTGGTTAATGGTGGTTAATGGTGGATGAGGCAGTGATTCACACACCGGCAGGCAGAGCACTGGATGGAACAGGCTGCTCAGAATGGCACACAACTTAGAACTGAGGAATTATTTACTTCCGGTATTTTCTATTTAATATAGTCAGACAATGGTTGACCATGGGTAATTGAAACAGCAGAAAGCAGAGCCATGGGTAAGGGGGGACCACTGTATTATAGAAGGGTCTACTTTGAGAGTTATTTACAATAGACACAGAACCATCCAATGGGTTTATTAGACATGTATGCATGCGTGTGTGTGTGTGTGTGTGTGTGTGTGTGTGTGTGTGGTAGTGGTGATTGAACCCAGGCATTTGTTTACTTTGTAAAATGTTCAAGTGTTTTAATAACATAAAAATATTTAATTTAATATTACACTAATCTAAGGACTCAACAAAGGGCTAATAACATATTACGGAAAGTTCAGAGAACCCAAAGATTGAAATCTGACAGAGGACTGATCAGACAAAATAAGAGTAAATAATAAGCACTCAAGGTAAAGGGGGATAGCTTAGCAAACGTGTTACGACTGTTGAGGACAAGAAGAACTTAAACGCTGGCTTCATCACTGATGTATCTGATAAAAAAGCGCCTTTTTCTCAAAAGAAGCTGGTTTCCACGTTCACCTAGCCTGTGTGTATGTGTGTGTGTGTGTGTGGTGTACAGGGGCATTCTATCTCTGAGCTACATCCCCAGCCCTATTTTATTTAATTAATTTATTTATTTTTATTTAATTTATTTATATTTATTTATTTATTTATTGTGGTACTGGTGATGGAACCCAAGGGCATTCTACCTCTGAGCTACATCCCCAGCCCTATTTTTTAATTTTTATTTTGAAACAGGGGCTCACTAATTTGCAAAGGGCCTCACTAAGTAGCTGAGGCTGGCTGTGAACCTACAATCCTCCTGTCTCAGCTTTCCAAGTACTGGGATTACAGGCATGCACCACTGCGTCCGGCTCATGTAGCCTTTTTCAAACATCATTATCAGGTCAGAGGGAACACATTTTTCAAAATATTATACCTTTTGTTTCAATTATATGTTAGTTTCCCAAGAGGTGAGTCACTGGATTCATTTTAAATATTATATATAATAAGGAGAAGACTATTACTTTCTTTGAAATAAAATATAAGAATTGACACTTTAAATGCCCGTAAGATCATGTTCTCAGTATGGTTTTGGGGATGTTTGTAACAGAGAGTTAATTAACCCCAAAAAATTCACTGAAACTTCAATAAGCATGAGAAAGAAATAACAACACAAGTTTTCATAAGTCTATTTTCCAACCAAAAGTGAAAAGGGGTTAGTGGGTAAAATAAGAGTGAAAACAACAGAGAAAGTGATATTATATTAGTTCACTGGATCTCAGTGACAAAATATATACCATGCAGAACTTAAAGCCTATTGTTTTGTTGTCAGAACAAAATGCCTCATTTTTACTTTCTTTTTATTTATTTATTTATTTATTTATTTATTTATTTATATTATATGTATGTATGTATGTATTGGCACTGGGGATTTAACCCAGGGGCTTCTACCTCTGAGCTACACCCCTAGTCCTTTTTATTTTGAAACAGGGTTTCACTAAGTTGCTGAGGCTGGCCTCAAACCTGTGATCCTCCTGTCTCAGCCTCCCAAGTACTGGGATTATAGCCATGTACCACCACACCTGGCAAAATGCCTTGTTTTTAAAGAAAACCTTGGCTTTATAAGTATAGTGCCCTTAACAATGAACACCTATATTGTTTCTGATCTTATAACTGTTTGCTCTTTAACAAGATTTATGAGCCTCATCCACCATTATAAAACAGCTGTCTCACATGCTCCATTCACTAATTTAACACAAGTCCAAAGAATTGTCATAGAAAGAGGTTTAGATGTTACCAGGACTGAGCTAACATGTGAATTCCACAGCTCTTTCATCATCGAGAAGAAAATAAATGCACAACAGATATATTTCTCCAACATCTTTTAAAAATATGTGTTTTGGATGTTTTTAAAAAATCGCCACAATCACGAATCACCAATATAGCGAAATGTCCACTGAAGTAACCAGGAACTTTGGGCCCAGATCCCACTGAGCCATCTCACCTCCTCTACCAGAGTTTAAAATAAGGAAAGGGACCGGACGTGGTGGTGCACGCTTGTACTCCCAGTACTTTGGGAGACGGAGACCGGGTTCACGGCCAGCCTCAGCTCTCTCTCTCTCTCTCTCTCTCTCTCTCTCTACTTAGTGAGG
>PVJS01001041.1:0-20500 GCA_004027185.1 Glis glis | reverse complement strand
CATAGTCACTAAAGTGGTTCTAAATGTTCATCAGAGGGGAGTGGCCAGTATTCTTCTCCATAAATCATAGAAATCTCCACAGTGACTTAGAAGACAGTCTATAGAAAAATAGAGACCAGGGGCTGACCTTGGATTCCTATGCTAGGGCTGAAAGATGGCCACCAGAGAAGTTTTTAATGTATACTTCTCCTTGGGAGAGAAATCTAGTGATTCCTGGGGAATCTGATGTCTTCTTGTTGCAGTTACAGTATCTGCATGGATTCCACCCCTTCAGGAGCCATCTCATTAATTTACTGACAAATTTTTATTATTCTATGTTAGAGAAAAATTATATCCCAAAATCAGGGAGAATGATATTGGAATATCGAAAACAAGTTTCCCAACATATAAGGTATCACGTCTACATTTCTGGACCAACACAGCATGCTTCTTTCTGTCTGACAGCACAATGACCAAGACCACCCCAGACACACATTTTACAACTCTGAGCTGTGTTTGTTCAAAAGAGAAACAGAACAAAATTTATGAGCTTCACTTCAGTGACTTCTGGTGATTCATGTCGATATATTTCAACACCAGAACACTTTCTCATTTTTCAGGTGATACTTTAAAGCTTGTATTATAGATTCTAAAATATCATTCATAAGAATCTTAACCCCCTAGCACCTATTAATTAAGCCCATATTATCAAAACAAATCATTTACCTCCCTTGTGTGAGCTAAAGAAAATGCTAACAAGTACCATCACCTTCATAAATTAGGAGCTCATTCAACAGTTATGACAGGTGTGTGTTCAGACTGGATTATGTATGTTGTCAGGGTGACTTGGGTTATGAGGCATTCTGCATTGTGTATTTTAAAGGATTACCTTTCTGTGGGGGAATCCATTAATTTCTCTCCTTCATTCTCCTCCCCTCTGCTCCAAGCCACCCACTAACTGAAGGCATTCTTGAATAAAACTCTTAGAAGCGCTTTTCCTACACATGTAGCACATTGGGTATCTAAATGAAATGCATCTGGGAAGTATAAAGTGGACAGTGAACTCATTAGGCAGCTGCACGGAATAGACAGAAGAATGTGGCAGGAAAACCCACCATGAAGATGCCTAGGGTCATGTGTACCATTGCAGTCGATGACTAGAGAAGACATCGAATAAAGCTCGGGGAAGAACACAGAGCTCCAGGTCCCAACTCTAGACACGAGGAGAAGCAAAGCTTATTAAAAATATAGATGTGCAGATAAAATGTATTCAGAAAACCATTGAATTTTAGAATGTGATTAATAGTCAAAAATAAAACTATGGCACGTTCACTTATGATGTTCAAAGCTTTACTTTGACCATCATGTTTATTACTACTTACTACATTTTGGCAATATTAATAAAGGGTATCAGAAGGTTCTGCAAGGAGAAAGGCACAAACATGTGTGATCTGGAAATTCATGACTCCAGCTGTATCTGTGGAGCACAGATGGCAAAGAGGAAATTCTAGAAGCCATCGGGTAAAATATACTAAATGAACAGGTGAGGGAGAAACAGGAGCCACAGATGTCCCAGGGCCTCGGGGCCGATCACCCGAATCCTGGGATAGGGAGTACTAGTGGAGAAAAAGGGTTATGGGGAAGATCAAGGTGTAGCCAAAATAACAATGAGATTACCCCCTTCTATGTGTACTTTCTGAGCAACGGTGCCAACCCTGTCTCATCCTTTTACTGACCTTGGGACATTTCTTTATTTAATATAACAAGCTGGTGCCTCCACACGTAGACTTTGTTTCACTAGGTCTAACGTGGGGCCAGAGGATGATTTTTCTACCAAGTCCCTCTAGTGTTTCTGATGATTAAGCATGGGGAACGCAGCTAGACCTCTTGCCCAGCCTGATCTCTGGCACTCAGTGAGTGTTCGATTAATCTTGATTGGAAGAAGAGCTCTGTGATCCGGGGTAGAACAGGATTCGAAGCTTGCCTTCCGGGATCTGGATGGAGCAGAGGAAGTTGCACAGAAGGCTGCCTGAGACCCAGAACCGCTCTAACGCTGACTGGACTCATCTTCATCGGCGTCATCTGTAAACCCATAATCACCCTTCAGAATCCAAAATTTTGTGTTCCCAAGAAGAGGTCAGCTGATGACCATTTTCAATGCCCATCATAATTCCAGAGGGCTACAATCCCTTATTTTATTAGTGTTTAGTATAGGAAGAATATAGTAGAGGCGCCATAACTGATGAGATACAATCTGTATAACATTGATGTGCAGAGTTTAAGAATGTGCTTGTTCTTGCCACCATAATGTTTCAAATATTCCACGATTTGTTGCAAATTCTACCTTTCTATGAAAGAAGCCATTTGATTGAGGAGTTGGCTGGATCCACACTGAAGGCCACTTCTACCACAAGAGACGGGGGATCGCAGGATGGAGGCCAACCTCCGCAACATAGTGAGGCCCTGTTTCAAAACACAAAATAGAAAGGACCAGGGGTGTAGCTCAGAGGTAGAAAGCCCCTCGGTTCGATACACAGTACTACAAAATAATTTTTTTTAAAAAAAAAGAGTCTCAAAGGGGGTTGGGAGAAGAAGCTTTCAGTCTTAAGATCATTCTAACTACAAAAAAGGCCAAGGAAGCACGCAAAGTCAGGACAGGCTGCAAGGACATTCACATTGTCACCATATCCCTGCCTCAAGCAGGAATAGTCTACCCCATTGTATTCACACATTCAACATACTTTATGAACTTACTATATCAGAGATATTAAGTTGTTATCTCTTACGTCTAGCATTCTCAAGTATACCAACACACTTCCCTACAAACAGAACCACAAACCAAACTGCCGATCCAGGAGAACGTGGTAGAAGCCCTCCGTGTTTAACTTTGTGTTCAAAGCCCTGCTTCTTTTCTTCTTTTAATTTACTTCAGATAAGCTGTGCTTACACTCTGTCTCATCTCCTGCAGAATGGAAATATTTACAACAGTGTATCCAGTCACTATAAAACAATTTAGCTGTCTTGTGGAATTCATTACAGGGGGATTTTTACCTGTTCTTGATTATTCCATGACCCCCTCCCCCACTTTCCAAAACTTGTCTCATTCTTACCAAAAGTCTGATGCATCCAACATGAGGTGCATGCTACACAGCTGTGTGTTGGTTTATGCATAACTATGTACTTCATTTGGTTCCTTCTGTTGAAATTATATTCTCTTACCTATAATACCAGAGCAGACCCTACCTCAGACCCTCTTTCTACTGCAACATTCCTAACATCCACAGAGCTGGAATTTGTCCTACTTCCAAATTGGCTTACCCACTCCCAATTATTTAAAAATCCTCTGTACTTTGAAACATGACATTTCACTGAGTTATGAACCTTACAAAACAGATGCTAGCTAAGAAAACATCTGATATTAAAATACATATTTTTCAATACTGGATTATGATCTTCTGGGAAACAAATTTATAAGGATCATCTGGTCGCAGAATGTGACTTTAGGTTGGGAACAGTGGAGGCATTCAGCATATTTTTGGTATATGCACTGTAAAAAATTAGCAACCAGAGAGTTCTCCGAGACTTCAGGATATGCTGGATGTCAGAAAATAATCAAGGCTGCAAAGAAAAAGCTACAAAATTGTTCCTGTCAAAAAGTGACTTGGTGGCCAAAACCATTCTGAAATAGTGTTCCAACTTGTGTTGTCACAAGTTGACTGTATCTCTTCAACTGAGAACTTTGCAAATCATTCCAACTGCTTAAAACCGTGGTGTTCCTGAGTTAGCTCTTCTATGCAACTTCAATTCACAGGCATTATTATTCATGTCTTTATTAAATCTACCTCCCAACTCATTACAAAGGATCCTCCAAATACTGTAATAACACCCACTGAACTATAAAATTTTAATAACTAAAAGAAGCAAACTGCATCTGAGCATTTTAAACCTATAAAAATAAATGATAAAAATGTTCTTCCACCATCCCAGGGCAGGGGTAGGAGAATACAACTAAAAGCAACCAAGAACAAGAAGAATCAAATGCTATATTCTATTAAAGCTGATTTACGTCATAGAGCCATGATCAACTTTATGAGGCCTAAGTCAAAAGTTTTTGATTCTTATCTGTTTTCTGTTATTTCATTCTTTAAATAAAATGGCATTGTTGCTGCTCATCAAAAGTCATATTCAGTGATGCCAAAGTGACAATCCAAAGTAGATATCACCTCTGATTTTGTGACAGAAACAAAGCTACTGCATGTAGATTAAAAGTCGTACGAACTTCTGTAGAAGTTCTTTTAAACTAATTGTTAAACTTCTTTTAAACTAATTGTTCAAAATAAAGTCAGAAGGAAAGAAGGAAACATCCAGCTGTGTAATCTTTCTATAACACACCCATATGCACACATGCGTACACATTCCATCCCCAAATGTCAAATTCACACCTGACCTTCTTCGGTGGTAAACACCTCTACTTTCTTATCAAGAAATTGAGAAAATACCTTTAGTTTATTTATAAGTTGTGTATATCTGATCAATATTTTTATACAAAAGCATGAGAAATTTCTAATATGTAGAAAAAAGAAAAATTGTTTTTTTTTCCTTTATTGGAAAAAATTATTCACTTTTGTAGCATATGTATAATCTTAATTTAAAAATAAATAACTAAATTAATTAACTGTTGGATATTTTGCTGGTCTATTTTTAGTACTATACAATGTAGCTTTATATTTCAGTTGACAGTTAATACACATTCAATCCCTAAACCGGATATGGGATGTGTCATCTGGAAATGGGTTTGTTGAAAAGTTAGAGATGTGTTTTTAAAAAGTTAATTTAGAGTTGATTAAACAGTATGCAGCCTTTAATGGGAAAAGGTAAAATTTTGCATACAGGTAATATGAACTTGATACTGAAACATTTAATAGTAGGTGAGTTAAAATAATTTTCATATATCACACACACAATCAAACATTATTATTAACCTTCTAAAGAGTTTACCAGATTACAGACCATTGTAGAAGCAGCTTTCCAGCTCCCCGTCCCCCTCCCAACGACTGGTAAATGTCACCTTAAACAGTCACTCTTTTCCATGAAGTACTTCATGACCTTTGAAAAATGACTAACTGAACTCATAAAATGTATTAAACTATCCCCCCAAATGCAAAGTAAAAAAATGTTATTTTCAATTTGTTCCATCTAAAAAAAAAACTACTACCAGCCAAATGATTCTCTAGCCAATTAACGACCACTTCCTCTACTGCTCACTCCCAGATTTATCTTAGGACCTAAATTTCTGTAACTTGGCCCTAAGATACTTATATTTTATCAAAGATCATATGTAGGAAGTAGCAACCAGTTTGAGTGCTTTTTATGTTTCTTTGTACGTATGAAATAAAAAATGTAATTTAAAAATAAGACAATTTTCCTGTAAGAAAAGTAATAGATTACATAAATAGGAAGACAGAAGTTTAAATTCCCCAGAGTTTTAAGGAAAACTAATTAATTTGCTAAGGTTAGAAGAGTTGGTAACATAAACCTGAACTGTCAATGACAGTCTTTACTGCGACATCAGAAAGCAACCCCACACGGAGCAGGGACATGGCTAACAAAAATATTTGATTAACAGCCCCATCTTTCCAATCCGTAAACTACCACTCTGAAGTATACCTCTCCACAAGTTTTAATAGATTTCTGTCACTCTCATCTGAAATAATGTTGGGGAGACAGGAACAACTAAATAAATACTTGCTAGATGAAAATAAAATGAGTGGATATAATGAATGAGAGTCTAACGTTCACACGGCTCCTATTCTCACAGGAGTGGTATGAGAATAGACACCGTATCGGGCATAGCACACAGGACTGCTTCGCTGAGTGGCCAGGACTCGATGCTGAGAATTTTTCAGGCTTTTGGGAGCAAGTCTACCCCTGCTTGCAGGCCACCCCCATCTCATTTAATAATCGCCATCATTTTTTGAGTGGCTACTCCACACTAACTACTGTTGACAGTATGTTATGTTCAGATATCATGTATGGCCTCATTCAACACAAAGAGAAGCCGGCCTCAGAGGAATTGGGTAACACTGCCCAAGGTCACAGAAATACTAGTCAAGAGTGGAAAAGGTTTCAAACTCACGTCTGTTTCACGTCAAAGCTAGGGTTGTTCCTACTTAGGCCACGTATGCATCTCATTTATTTCCTAATTAAATATATAAGTGCAAAAAGAGAAAAGCAATGTTTTGGCTCCCAAAGTACAGCCCATATGGAAATGTTTCTATAAAGTCATAGTAAATATCAAACGACCAAGAAATGAAAAGCAATTTTGAGTTATACTAACTCTCACCTATTATAGTAGTACGCACAGACCTCATACCCACGTAAGTACTGTGGTGGTCAGTGTATGTGTAACTTCGGTTATTCAGTAAACACTAATCTAGGAATTGCAATTAGGGTATTTTGCAGATGTGATTACAGTCCATAATCAGTTGGCTTTACGTAGATTATCCTAGACAACTGGGGTGGGTTTGAATCGATCAGCTGAAAGGTTTTAAGAGCAAAAGTTTCCCTAAAGAGGATGAAAGTCCCTCTGTGGACTAAGGTGTCAGACCAAACAGACTGCTACATGTCTCTGCCCAAATATCGATCTGTAACCATGATTCTTACTCTTGCCTCTTTAATAATTTACCAAGGGCTAATAATTTAAATCTCTATGCCAGAGACTAGGTAGCAGGCAACCAAACCCACTTTCTTCCTCTTCCTCCTGAACACAGGTAGGCTGCCTTTCCCAGCATCCTCTGCAGCTCGGTGTGGCCCTACCTGCTGAGTGTCAGCAGACAACCAATATGAGTGACAGCCAGTATTTCTAGGCTTTGCTCACATAATCTAGCATTTGAATCCCTGTGTCCTTTCCCCTTCTGTGGGAATTTGAAAAGTCAGGTATTGACGATGGCAGAGACAATAGATAAAGGAAAACTGTGTCCCTGGATGAATAGTTTGGAGAAAACTGCTTTCCCCTTGGGAATTCCCGTTTTGAACCTTTTATTCACAAGAATAAAGTTTTCATTGTGTTAAGTCACTGAAATTGTGGTATGTATAGCCTACAAAACTTCTGTTACCTTCTCTAAGACAAGCACTTCCCAATTTTTTCCATAATATCAATATTCCAACCTGTTATTTACCGACAACAGCTAGAAATAGCTATCACCACACTGAAGATCTTTTCACTAAAAGGCATAGAGAAAAGTTTAGTGACATTTATCCTCTCTAATTACTTACTGAAAGTGTCAATAATTCCCAAAGAATCAAAACACTCTGAAATGTAACAGAGAGCAGGAATGTTCAAATAATCTATATCATTGAAAAATATGTCATATCATCCTAATGAATTCTTTCTAAAGTGTTTTTTTTAATTAAAGTGCAGTTGATGCTATGTGCTAAGAAAAATGATACAACGGACTTGGTGTAAGTAAATCACAGGGCCAGCAGTGCCTGTGTGTTGCTCGTTGACTTCACCTTAAAGCCAAGATCTATGATGCTTCAAAAGGGGTTCGTGACTTGCTATTGCTAAAGAAAATAATACAGTGTGGGCAATGTGAATTTTAAAAAGAGCACTTCGCAGGGACTTTAAGGCCACTCATATCTGGAACCTACCTTGTATGCACACCCTCACAGCGCAAATGCCATTTCTGCTGTGCCCTGCCACCTGGCGTTCTTTTCCTAAGTATACAAGGAATCACCCCAGTTTGTTTTCAGTGCAATAAGACGTATTATAAGAGCTCAGGCACTGAAGATTTCAGATATTTTGCCTTAATAACAACAACAACAACAACAATAATAATAATAATGAAACTTCTTGCTTTTGGCTGCATCTCAAAAAAGTAGAGTTTAATGCAAGTGTCAAGACCCAAATAATCCTGTTACTGGAGGGGAAAAAGTAGATGAGATGATGCTGATTTGCTGTGGATATTGGTCACATTTTCCAGAAAATTCCAGAAATCTCTAATTTTACTGCCTCCCGTTGTTTTCCTGTGCAGTCTTAATATTAATAACGTGCCTGGAAACTAAAGGTAAGTTAACTCAGCACTCCTGAGATCACTGACTCTGGACAGTGAAGTTTGGTGGAAAGCCAGTTCATAGGTCCTAGAGGTTATACAGGGATAAAATGATGGGAGAGGAAAGGAGAGGAGAGGAGAGGAGAGGAGAGGAGAGGAGAGGAGAGGAGAGGAGAGGAGAAGGGAGGGGAGGGGAGGGAAGGGGAGAGGAGGGGAGGAGGAGAAGGAGGAGGAGGAGGAGGAGGAGGAGGAGAGGAGAAAAAGAGAGAGAGAGAGAGAGAGAGAGAAAAGAGTTTCTAATCACTAATTTTAAAAAAGTAGAAATGAGAAGTATTCGATCTCAAAATAAAAGATGGAGTCAATCAAGTGTATTCGTAACTATATTGAGGAAAATGAGCTCAGTTAGAAGGAATACAATCAATCCTACAGATAAAGGCTGATTTGAAGAAATTCCTAAATTATAGCAGCATTTCTTAATAAATCAAATGTTGAAAAATTTGTAAAAAGAAAAGAATGCCATTGATGCCAGAGTGTTATAACTACTTGACAGGTGTAAATTCCATAAATACAAACGTAGCTGTAAGTGGAGTTGACTTCTAAACGTAGAATTGATGTTGGAAGATTCTGTTTGCTGATCTAAAACACATCCACACTGATATCTTCAGCATTACTATAAACCCCAATCACAAATACAAATACTTTAACTGTCACGTACAATTTAATCTCAGAAAAAATAATCATGTTATTAACTCTGAAGAACTATTTCTCTCTACAGAAGAATCTGCAAACTAGCTAAATGCCAAACTTAGATTAGAAACATGTTTTTGTGCCTTGTTGGTAAACCTCTGTAAATACACTCCTCGTAATCCATCAGTATTTAATTAACATATGATAACTATCCTATTAAACCTAAATTGAATCCTTATTGGGAAGATAGTTTAAACTGCAACTGCTGCTTCTTTTTATGTAAATTCTAACTATTTACAAAGACTGAGGACAAATCTCAAATGCAAACTCACTGAAGGATTATACAGTTTGACTTAGGAAAATGGAAACTTGGAAACCAAGAGTAGGTGCAACCTGGCGGGACGGGGGCAGGGCGACACGCATGGATACTCTCTTTTTTCCTTTTAAAATTGTTCTCCTTGTATTTTGCACTTACACCATGAATTCAACTGGATTCACTCAGATATCCAAATAGAATTCAGGATCTAAAAATGTTTATATGCTTTCCACCTCCCTAGAAACCCAACCACGTTGACTGTCTCCCAGAAAGCGTGCCTTTTTTCCCTCTGTTTATTTCTCCAGTATAACATCATTCATGTGTTTGAGTCTGCTTTGATGGAAGCCTTTCAGGTCATCATGCAAGGTTTGCTGGAGGAAGGAAGGGTTCTGAGCAACAGTCACGTGCAGTAGACCAAGGCTGGGGGTCTGCAGCGAGACCCAAATACTAGAACCATCTTGTCTGGGAGCACTGGGGATGTTTATAGCATACTCTGTGTTAGGAAATGTCTGCAGGAGGGAAAGTCCCCAATAAAGCTTGTTTGGAATTAACTGTAACCTCCTGGTCGGAGGATATTGTACGAGTTAAGGATGACATCAGGTAGGAATAAAAGACAGAAATAAGAACAAGAATGTGTTTTACTTTCTTTATAAGCAGCCAAGAATAACTTGCTTTGTGTGATCATGGAACCACTTCAATACAATGTTTAAATCTCAGGATTTTATGCATAATAAACCCACAGGAGGATTTAAGCCCTGAACAACCTCCTTCTCTTAAGCCAAACACATAAATCAGTACTCTACAAAGTACAGATTATGTGTACCTGAAAAACATGTTCACGTAAGTATTAATGGGTATAATATATATTCTTTATTCTCTCAAATGCACTTGATAAGAATAACCTGGGTGCTAGAATTCCTTATGCAAATATCAGGTTCCTAGGTCACTGATACCATCCTTTTCTAAAGAAACAAATAAAAGGCAAAACTGGCTTGCAAAATATGTCTTCTTTGACAGCATTGTTAGAAATAGCATTAAATCAGTAAAGTAACATGAAAAGTAATGGGTATTAAAAACTATTCCCAAACTAATTAATTTATTGTTTATAAGGCCATCACTCAGTAGTGAATGGAACCAATTATTAGACCAGTGCAATATTACATGGGTGAATGAGAAGGTCCTACAGCAGTGAAATCTGTACCTCTACATTCTCATTACTTACAGGATCTCAATGGACCAACTGAAGAAATATATCAGGCCAATATATACTATGAAAATTAGATAAGATTCAACGAACAGGTGAAGCCAATTCATGCCTTCCAAACAAATACACCACAGTAAGCTTAAATATGACTTGTTATATATCATCAGAGTTCTTGCTGCACCGAAGCTCAACCTCCTTATGCACAGAACATAATAATATTGGAGTACCTAAAATTTCTCAGGACTCATGCCTCTGATATAACAAGGAATTACTTGGGGGGAAAAAAGGTTACACCACAGTCAGCTAGTCATACATCAAATCCTAAAAGAAATGGAATAAATTTGAGGCCAGGGGCAAGAGAGATCCTTAATTTTCAAACATAGCCAAAAAGGAAGAAAAATTGAATTTTCTGGGTATGCAAGAAACTGCAAGAAAACTCTTGCCTTGGAGGGAGAAATACTGGAAGACCCAGGGAAGCCAAGGAAAGAAAATGACCCAAAGGAAGCGTCCGTGCCTCCAATTTGGGCTACAACCTATTCCATTCCACTAACAAAATTTTAGCTTGTTTCCCACTTCTCCCAGTAGTCTTTACTCTTTTTCTAAATTACGTCCACCTTGCCACATCTCTTTTATAAAGGTAAGAAGGGAATAGATATAAAAATATTTTTCAACACCTTAGAATGAAGACTCTCAATAAAGCACACTACTTTTGATGTTGCTATTATAATTTCATTGATTCATTTCTGGGTATCTTTTTTTTAATTGTAAAGTTTTCTTGGTGTACTGTAGTTATACATTGTGGTGAGATACAAAGTGTATCTATTCATCTCACGCTGGATCACAAAGGAAAATGTGTGTTAACTGGAATCGCTTCTTCTTGCCCCAGCGTACCCTTCTAAGTTTCAAAATCAATGTGAGTCTTTCAGAAGGTCACATCTTTAAGCCAGCCCACTATCTTGCCCGAAATGCACAAGCTAAGCTTGATTTCTGAAGTTCACTTCATGCTTTGCCCCTGAAAGTGTAGCCCCACAAATAACTCTTCTCTCTGGTGATAACTTCGCTCACAGACTTTCTTCCAGCCCTGCCCTACAAGTAGACATGTTTGTCTCCCTATTGTTCCTATAGCCTAGACGAGAGAGACACAACATGCAGGAAAGACCCCAAATGTCCATACATGTGTCAAACTGAACCCCTGGACATTCTGCCCACTCACTTACACTATGCCAACTGCTCACCAGGCCTGTTCTTAGAATTTCCATGTAATAGATTCCTATTTCCATCATACCCACCCAAGCTAGCACAAACTTCACAGAATAGTACTGTCAGGACTCATTTCAATCCTCAGATTTCCCCACTAGCTATCATGCCCTCCCTCACCCACCAAAACAATAACAACAAAAATCTTTATGGTAGGAAGTAGGAAAAAGAATCAGACTGTATCCAATTCTTCACTTTTGCACCTGAGACTGGATGGGGGCCTACACAAACTCTTCCTATCATTTATCAGGACTCAGGCACATTCACAACTTCCCCTCTGCTTTCCTGCAGTTTACAGGTTTCATGTCTGAAGCCTAGCACGGGAAAACCTTTACAACTAGAGGCAGGTTTATTTAAAAGCTGAAATCCCCATCCATAAAATGTTATTGCCTCCTGAAGAACAGCCACAGTAACTCCCAATGGGGAGAAAGACCATCCCCTTCTCCTAGGCTTAGTGGCAGCCGTCGCCTTCTTAAATACTTGTTATCATTCTGAGACATTTGCTATAATTGTCACTGTTGTTGATTTCAGGTAGTCTGTATTATGCCTGTAGATAAAAATCTTGATTCTTTAGCCATTAAATATGACCCAGATACATATAAAAAGAAGTAGAGAGATTTTAAGCTATGGAAACACTAAAACTTTCTTTGCTTCTTTGTTTTCACTGTGTGTATATGTGTGTGTGTGTGTGTGTGTGTGTGTGTGTGTGTGTGTGTGGTGTGTGTGTGTGTGTGTGTGTGTGTGTGTGTGTGTGTGTTACTGGGGATTAAACAACTCATGGGCATTCTACCTCCAAGCTACACCCCAGCCCTTTTTATTTTTTATTATGAAACAGGTTCTTGCTAGGTTACTGAGAGTCTTGCTAAGTTGCTGAGGCTGGCCTTAAACCTGTAATCCTGCTGTCTCAGCCTCTGAAGTAGCCTGGGACTACAGGAATGTGCCACCACACCCGGCATGTGTTCACTTTTAAGATGAGAAATGGTACCTGTTTAGGTTATATTCAATTCAGTTCTGCAGGTTTATTTCTGGTTGGAATCTTTGGACTATCAGGAAAGATGGAAAAACAATGAGGAGGAGATGGGTATGTTAAAAAAATGGATCAGAGGACAGAATGGAAAGGAAGGCAAAATGGGACATTTTGAGGGAAAAATTAAGAGACTTTACACAAAGAGGATAAAACAGCCAACAATAACAACCAGAATTTTTTCTTCCATTCTCATTCATCTCAAGCATTGTGTCTAGTTAAAAATTATTGACCATTAAAGAAAAACACAGCAAGGTCTGCAAGTCTACTGGGTCATTCAATTAAGCAGATATACTTCTACTCTCAGGACAAAGTGTGGATTCTGCCATTTAGTCATGGTTTGTGCTCTTTATTTCTTCTTAGTTTATATTAATACTGGTAGAACTATTGTTTAACTGGAGAAAGTATAATGAGGAGAACATTCCAGAAGTGTGTTTTATTGCCTTAATTTCTCGGTTGCACTAACTGCAAAATGCTCTTGCTCATATTATAACAAATTAAAATTATTTGTTGATATGGCTGACTCCAACTAGATTTTGAGCTCCCAAAGACAGATATTACATCCTATTAATCTTTATATCCTTTAAACCCAGATTGATGTTATCGAATAAATAAGGTCAAAGGGTATTAAACTTATCTATGCTTAATTTTCATTTCAACCATTGCTTACTTGTGCCTAGTAAGGATCTATATTCATGAGGAAAGATGTTATGGTTAGATATAGACTGCCCCCTGAAGAGCTTGAGTATTAAGGTTCAGAGTTGATGTAATTAAGTCATGAGCTTTGTAATTTCATCAGTGGATAAGTCCAATGTGATGGATTTACTGGGTGGTAACCTAGGCAGGTGTAGTGTGGCTGGAGAAGGTGGGTCCCTGGGGGTATGGCCTTAGGGACTTTGCTTTTGTTTTTGAATCCCCTTACTTGCTTGCTCTCTCTGGCTTCCAGCTTCTGTGATGTGAGAAGCAGATCTCTTGTGCTCTTTCCCTCTCTGATTCCCACTGACATGCCCTGAGCTCTGCAGACCCTAGCCTCACATGGACTAAACCCCAAGATCTCCAAAAATTATGATCAAGTAAATATCCCTTCCTCTACGTTGTGTGGTCAGGCTTTTTGGATTATGGCAGTTAGAATGTTGAATGAGACAGAAATAAGTACCAGAGAAGTGGGGTCACTGCTATATCTAAGTCTGACTATGCGTTTTGTGAGTCTTTGGAACTGGTTTGTGAGAGGAAGTTGGAAGGGCCAGAATGCTGATAGAAAGATGGACTGTAGAGACTGTGTTCAGGAAATTTTGGATGGCAAAGAGGACTCCATAGGAAAATGGAGTAGAGGACACATGTGTTACATTCTGGCACAGAACTTATCAGCATTTTGCCTGTGGCCTGAAACTTTGTGTGAGGCTGAATTTAAAGATGATGGACTGATGAAGCTGGCAGAGGACAAAACTGCAAAGTATCCAAATTGTATTATGGATATGAATGTCTGTATTCAGCCAATTGTACAGTGAATTTCAGAAGCAGAAAGCAAAGCAGAGAGACTTTATAGATTTCCAGTTTGGCCACAAAGGCCACCTTGTAAAGCAGGGGTCCAGAGAGATGGTGTTGTGAAAGATGACTGAAGGGAAGTCAATGTTTTGCATAGAAATAAGGAAAGGAATGTGGTGGTGGTAGTTAAAGCCCAGGGAAGGAACCATGGAACCAAGTACCTAGCAGTGGTGGCTATAATTTAAAAGAGCTTGGTGGCTTTCAGGATTGAAACAGACCCGGCAGCAGCCAGTGGTCAATTTGGGTGTTCATATAATGCTGGCTTTGCTGGGAAAAAAGAGGTCAGGGTGGCTTCCCCCCAGATTTCAAAGGAAGGCCTGGGAAGCCAGGCAATGTGCAGCCAGGTCAGAATTCCTACAAGTAGGCCCAAATGGGACAATTTGTGAAGCTGTGAAGGTGAAGCCAAGATTGCAAGAAAGAACCCAGAGATTCAGAAATGCCAGAAATGTGTAATGGCCACAAGGAAAGGTCACAAGCTGTGAGCCATGGACTGGAAGAATGAATATGCTACCCATTGCAATCAACCAGGCCACAGGGGTGGGGCTGCCAAGGCCCCTTGGAGATCACATCTCACCACCATGTGCTCCAGATGCCAGAAATGGAGTTGCAGCATTAAGTGTTGGCCCTGCTTGATTTTGATCCTGTTTGGATCCCATTCCTCCTTTTTATGGCCCTGCTCCTCCCGTGTGGAATGCAAATGTTTACTTTGTACCATTGTACATTGGATGCATGTAACTTGATTTTTATTTTCTTTTACAGGGGCTCATAGCCAAGAGTTCATGTTGAGTCTCAGAGGGATGCTGGAACTGTTAAAACTTTGGGAACTCTTGGAGATGGACTAAATCTTGGCATTCTGAAATGGTCACAAGTTCTTCAGGGGCCAGGTGCAGAATGTTATGGTAAGATATGTGTCCCCTGAAAATCTCATGTACTAGTGTTCAGAGTTGATGGAATTAAGTCATGAGGGTTGTAATCTCATCACTGAATTAATCTATTGTAATTTATTTACTGTGTGGTAACCTATGTAGGTGTAGTGTGGCTAGAGAAGGTGGGTCCCTGGGGGCATAGCCTTAGGGGCTGTGCTTTTGTCTTTGAATCCCCTTGCTTGCTTGCTTGCTTTCTCTGGCTTCTAGTATCCATGATGTAAGAACAGAACCCTTGCTCTCTTCCTCTCTCTGCTTCCCACTGCTATGCTCTGAGACCCAGGCCTCACATGGACTGAACCCCAAATCTCCAAAAATGGTGGTCAAATGAATCTTCCTTCCTCTAAGTGGTGGGGTCAGTTGATTTGAATTGTAGCAGTGAGAATGTTGACTGAGACAAAAGATATATTAACCGCAATTTCAGAAAAATCTAATGTGATATATCTGCATTTCTATTATGAATAAAAAAAATCTGAAACTTTTATTAATAGTTCACTTGGAAATGCACCAGTATATTTAAAAAGAAGTCAGGGATATTGTTTGTATCTATACCAAAATAATAACTTACACATTTATGATGGTTCAAATTTGTCATGATATTTTCATACACCTTACCTCTCTTACACTTCACAATCTATGAAGACATTAAGAAAGATGAAGAAACCAGACTCGAAGGTGGTAGAAAATTGACTGATGTGTACATGTATACTTCTACCACCCTGAAACCCATCAATATGTATTATTACAATACACCAATAAAAAATAAAAAAAATATGTGAAGGGGTCAGGATGAGATTTTCTGAATCGTCATTTAACATCCTACCTACCTACCACCCTACAGAGCA
The DNA here is from genome assembly GCA_004027185.1 of Glis glis. Classification (NCBI taxonomy): domain Eukaryota; kingdom Metazoa; phylum Chordata; class Mammalia; order Rodentia; family Gliridae; genus Glis; species Glis glis. The sequence goes on along the minus strand of PVJS01001041.1, from coordinate 4,669 downwards.
CACCACAGCACAGAGCAGACCACTCTGAACTGGATGAACAGGAAATCCATAGAATAGGGACATTCTACCTTGACTATTGACTTCAATACCAAACTCAGTAATTCATATTCAGTTTCATTAATATAGCTTACGGTATGATCTCAGTGAATTCTCCTAAGGAAAAAGAATCCCTTTTACAAGCACACTCAAGAGTGGTACGCTGTATTGTTTGGTTTAAAAATAAGGTTTTTTCTATCATCAACAACACATAGAAGCAAAGAATTCAGTGAGACCAACAGGCACTTGGCTTGTGCTGCCACTGTCATGGTTAGGAATTTCCAACATCTTCACAATTTCACGCTAGTGGTGCTCAGCTAAAGAACCATCAGACCAAGAGATTTCTAGCTAAAAACCAAGCTGCCTTTAACTCATGTAGAAAGAGAGAGGTGTTGATAGACACTGGCTACTCTAGTCTCCTTGCTGGCCTCACCCAGCTAGTTTAGCAGGGTACGTATTTCATAACAACAGAGGAATGGAACCAATATTTCCTAACAACCTCTTCTAGTTCCTTGGCTACCCTACTCTGAGTGCATAGCCATCAGTATTCAGACTTCAGTTACATAAAAAATATTCATGTCCCCTTGAGATGTTCAGATAAGGAGGAAAATAGGTGGATCCCTTGCTTGGTACATTTTTTTCTTTCTATATTCAACTGTTTATTTGCTTTCCTAGTAAAATAGAAAAACATAGAATATTAAAGATTAGTAACATCAAGAGTTGATACCTGAAGGCTACTTTGAAGATTATTTGATCATGGTTAAGTCCATATGGGTAAAAACAAATTCAGCCTTAATCAACATTAGGTCACTAGTACCTACGCAAAACTTGGAACTGGTTAGCTGTTCAATAAATATGGAAGAAGGGAAGGGGAAGGAAGGGGAGAGGAGGGGAGAAGGAGGAAAAGAAAAGGAAGAAGAGGAGAATGAAGGTAAGGGGAGGGAGGAAGGAAGAGCACAGAGCACACCACAGAATAAAAGTAATTAATAGAATACAGTGTTTTTCCTTTGGTTTCATTGTTTCATGGTAAAATAATCATCTGCATCTCCCAAATTTGTTCTCTATTTCCTTTTTCATTAATTTTGTTCATTAACCATTGATTAGGCATTAACTATAGTAAAAAGTAAAATCTGGGTAACTAACATACAGTTTGTGTGTGGCAGGTGATAGCGTGCGGACTCCCATCTTTGGTCTTCTCATCTCATCTTCTACACTATTACCAAATGTCAGCGTACACTATTTGCACATGGATTTTAGTTGTCAGGATCATCTACGTCTGTATTCTGTGTTTATTATTGTTTTTGTGTGTGTGTGTGTGTGGCACTGGGGATTGAACCCAGGGGCATTCTACCTCTGAGCTACACCCCAAGCCCTATTTTATTCTTTATTTTGAAACAGGGTCTCACTAAGTTGCGTAGGGCCTTACTAAGTAGCTGAGGCTGGCTGCAAACCCGGATCCTCAGGTCTGAGTCTCCCAAGTACTGGGATGACAAGCGTGCGCCACCACGCCCAGCTGTATCCTGTGTTTATGACTTCTGTATGCATCCAAACCTAAAAAGTGGTGTGCACCACGCAGCAGCAGCACCTGGAAGTAGCAACCAAGTAAAGGATTTGCATAGTGAGTTCACACTGTCTGCACTGCACTCTATTGAAAATGCATTCTATCGTCTAAAATGTGGGTTCCTTCCTTTCTCACTGAATTTAAACATTGCTCACCTGACTAATGTGAATAAGTATGAAAGAAAGACTTAAGTGATAAAATCGTAATACTCTGAACTTAGACTTCTCTGGAACCCCAAAAAGATAAACTCAAATGATAGCTTCAGGAACTTAATCCAATGGGTTTTAGGTTCCCTCTGATCATCTCTCTTACCACCACCATGCACAAATTCTAAGAGATGCTTTGGTTTCTCCTTCTCTACTTTTTCACAATAGACAATTCTCCTTTTGTGAGACTGACCAGCAGCAGCGAATCACCAAGTCACTTTCCCACAGTCGCTGGGAGCGCCTCGCTTTTCACTGACAGACTAATTAACATGAGCCAGGGTGTTACGTGCGCTGGGTTTAATGATGATACTTTGGGGCTGTCCCATCCTCTTTCATGTGAACGCTGAACAGGACTCCATAATCACAACTTATCTTTTCGGAGAGGGAATTTTATCCAAAGCAGCTTGGGGCAACAAAAAAGACTGACTCTCTTAATCCTAAAGTCCCCAGTGAAATGTGAGGAGCAGCATTTCTCTTCCTTCAACATACATCGGCCGATGCACGAAACTGAAATGAATGCTGAATATGTTTACTCAAGTCTTATCAAATGAGCCCCTTATCATCTACATACCAGGACCATTGAGTTTTCGGGGGGGGGTGGTATTATCAGTTGCTAAATTCGTGCCGGTTTTCACTTTTCTCTCTTCACACCTACAGTGCAGGCCAATCAGCAACCACATTTCTTCTGCTACGTCTTAGATGGTAGTCCAACTAAAAAATGAATCAGCTATATCTGTTTTCTGTTGCACGAAGATGGTATTTTGCTCTCGGCACTCTTCACTGCCTTAACTCCTCTCTCAATTAAACAGTGAGAGGAGAGAGAAATTGTGCACAGAGTGTGCTCTGGGCTTTCAACAGCAGAGGCTCCAGGCCACCCCAGCAGAGCGCCTCGCCTCCTGAGGTCATCCCTCTTGGCGCTTGCTCATCGTAGACTGCATCAGTGAGTTGCGTTTATTTTATCGCTCAATAATTCTGCAACAGCAGAGGGTATCTACTTATGCTGAATGCAAGCGAAAAGCTGGAGCTACAAGAAAGCAATGTGCATGCTTTTGCAATTTTATTTGAAATCAATGTATGCTCATCTAATTGTCAAGGTATAATTGATGATAAATTTTATACTAGGGAGACAGAAAGAGAGATTAGTCTCCTTTAAGTTTACTGAAGATAACTAGGATTATAAAATGGGAACGAGGGCTACCTATTTACAAGCCTCACACTTGGGATTCCCTATTGTATCTGAGAAACATCAGGTCTTGTCTCAGCAGATAGAGCCTGTAGAGTTGAGTATGAAAAAATTATATTCTTTCTTTCTTTATATAAAACCACTTTTTCATCAGAGTAGAAATGAGACTAAAGATTTAGATACTTGCCCTTTAAAAAGATATCAATGCAAGAAACCTACACAAAATGATGTTGGATGCATATGCATCTCGCTACTTTTTGTTTGTTTGTTTGTTTGTTTGTTTGTTTTGGTATTGGGGATTGAACCCAGAGGCATTCTACCTCTGAGCTAAGCCTGCAGTCCTTTTATTTTTTATTTTGAAACAGAGTCTCACTAAGTTCCTGAGGGCCTTGCTAAATGGCTGAGGCTGGCCTGGAACCTGCGATCCTTCTGTCTCAGTCTCCTAAGTGCTAGAGCTACAGCACTGCACCTGGCTAATTCCTATGTTCCGTTTTTACATTCTGCATCTTCTCCGTGCCGCTGACGTCTAACTTACATCATCAGCTTTAACTTCCTGTTCCTTCACTTCAAATTAGAATGTTGTTCTTTCCCATCCCACTAAAACCCTTTCTATTTCATGCCGACCCTCCTTATTTTCACTTTTTCTCTGTCTTTCTGCTCAAAATAATGGGGAAAAACCCCTGCCTTAGCTCATGGCACTCTACGTTCATAAACAGAGACTGCGCCCCAGCTGTCGTCCTCTTTCTTAATACATTCACTTGGGTATTCTGTGAGGATTCCTATCAGTTATGTTTTTTGCTCTATATTGTAAATCATTTGAACGAATCAATTCATTGTGAATAAACTCAGATGTCACTATGTGTGACCTCACATCTCCTACCCCTGAGAAGCCAGGATTGAACACCAAGAAAAACAGCCTGTATTTATGAAGAAGAACATCCCTCCTAGGAAATCCCACCGTTCCGCAGGTGAGGTGAAGGAAGCAGAGAGGTTGGTGTGTGGCCATTCCAGATGTTTCCATGTGCCTCTTGTCAGTGACAACAGCAAAAAGTAGACACTCGTCAGTGAACGTGAAGTATTCTGGATATAAAAACCAAAGAGGCGACATAGCTCTTCCCATCCCGGAGCCAACAATCCAATGAGGAGAAACAAATGTACACTCAGTATAAATTAAGAGAATACTTGTGCAAAGGGACTGACGATGAGAAACCACAAGATGGAGAGAATGTGAACCATACTGCGACTGTTCTGATAGGTGAAAGAAAGAAGAAGAAAATAACACCGCATCTTCCTCTGTCTTTGCTATGGATTGGATATGGACGTCCCGTGGGAAAGCTCAGGTGCTGTCAGTGCAGAAATATTCAGAGGTGAAATCACTGAACAACTGAATCAGGCTCCAGTCTCATGGGTAGGTGAGTCCACTGACGGACCACTCATTTGAATGGACTCATTAGGCAGTAGGTAGTGATGGAGGTTGGAGGGGGTGGGTCCCGGGCGTGGCCTTGAGGGCTGCCTCTGTCCTGGGCCTCTGCCTCTCTCTCTCTCTCCCTCTCTCTCTCTCCCTCTCTCCTCTCTCCTCTCTCCCCTCTCCTCTCTCCCTCTCTCTCTCTCCTTCTCCCTCTCCCTCTCTCCTCTCTCCCTCTCCCTCTCCCTCTCTCCTTTCTCCTCTCTCCTCTCTCCTTT